>JASAMX010003450.1:15000-66611 GCA_030248175.1 Microlaimidae sp. YZB2_3 | reverse complement strand
GATATCCTGGTTGTTGTTGTCATTGCCGGAGAATTAAGTGATGGCCTCGAGGAACCTGACCGCATCCACTGGTCTTTCCCATAGATCTTTTAATTTGAGAGTTGTTGGCTTTTGAGGGCATGGAAAAAGGTGTTTGACGTCGTGGGGTTTGCCACTGCAGTGGGGGCATTCGTTTTTAATGGAGTTGTTGATTCTGGATTTGAAAAAGTAGAGGCGATGGCAGTGTCCAGATCTAAGTTGTGCCAGGAGGGTTCTTGACTTCCTGGGGAGTTGTTGTTTGCTTATATTGATTGGTGGCGGTTTTCTTTTTAATAGTGCGTTAGGTTGGAGTTGTGAGATATTTTCTTTGACAAAATATGAGTGGATGTTTGATTGGATGGATTTTTTGGTGAGCATGTGATTGAAGAAACTTTTGGCTGTTGGTCCAAGTTTTGATTGAAGGGTATGTTTCATCTCTCTTGGTCTATGGTCATTGGCTGTGATTCTGTTAGATGGATGTGTAGGCTGCATGGTTTTTGCTAAAAATTGTGTTGAAAGGAGGTTGGTGTGGCTTTCAATTGGAAGAACTTTAGTTTCTTGGTGAAGATGATCGGTTGGGGCCATTTTGTGGCAGCCATTTGCTATCCTGAGGGCAGTGTTTTGTGTTGCTTGTAGTTTTTGAAAATGAGACTCTGATAGATTGGATGACCATATTGGGGCTTTGTAGTTGAGGATTGGGCGACCTATGGCTTTGTATGAGGTGATTATTGTTTCTTTCTGTTGACCCCAGCTGGTGCCAGCCAGGGCTTTGAGGATGTTGTTGCGCCTGGATGCTTTGTTGTTGATGGCATGGTTATTGAATGTTAATTTTGGATCAAAAGTAACACCCAGGATTTTGGGGTTTTTGTTTAGCGACAAAGGATTGTTTATGGTTACTTTTGGGTGGTAGTTAAATTCTTGTGATGAAGAGGAGAAGATTGTAACTGTTGACTTTTCTGTTGATAGTTTGAGTTAGTTTTTGTCCAAATATTGATTTAGAATGTTGAGGTAGTTGGTTACAGAAATGGATCATGTTTCTGGTGGAGTAGAATGTGGCGTCGTCAGCATAGGAGACTATTTTGACATTAGCTGGAGGGGGTGGTAGGTCTAAAATATAGAAATTGAAGAGGGTTGGTGAGATTACGGAGCCTTGGGGAACTCCTGTTTGATCTTTCCTGGCTTTGGAGGTGGAGTCTCTGAAAATTGTTTTGCAGGTTCTGCTCCTGAGGTAACCACTTAGCCATCTGATGAGGTAGGCTGGAAGTGTGCTGTTGGCTATCTTGGTTATTAAAATATCAATGCTGATTGTGTCAAATGCCTTGGTTAGATCCAGGGCGGCTACTATTGTATGTTTGGGTGGGGCTTTTTGGTTGAATCCGTTGGCTATGTCAGTTGTAAGTTGAAGCAGGGCAGTTGTTGTTGAATGTTTGGGTGTGAATCCATGCTGATCTGGGTGCTGTTTTAGGTGTTGGAGAAGGATCGGTTGAATTATTGCTTCCAAAATTTTTATAGCTGGGCAGAGAAGAGATATTGGTCTATAGGAGGTTGAAATGTTGAGATCCTTTCCGGGTTTTAGTAGTGGTATTATGAATGAGGTTTTCCAGATGTTTGGTATGCTGTTTGTTTTGAGAGAGAGGTTGAACAGATCAGTTAGGTATTTGATTCCAAGGGGACCAAGGTTTTTGAGGTGAAATATGGAAAGATTATCTGGGCCAAGCGCTTTTGAGTTATTTGCTGTTTTAATCGCTTTTTCAACCTCTGCAGTTGTAATTTCAATTGGATCCTGGACAAGTTTTTTTGATATTTCTGAAACAGTTACGGTTTTCTTTAGGAGTTTTAAAGGGTTTATTTGGAGTGAATTGTTTGTTGAATTTGTTTGCCATTTCTAGAGGGTTATTGATTTGAAATCCATTGAAATTTATTGCTGAATTAGGAAGGAGAGGATTTATTGTCCAGAGATTTGTTTTCCAGAGTTTTGTGGGGTTGGTTTTGTGGCTGAATTTATCCAAGAAAAAGTGCCATTTTTCGATGGCGTTGGAGCGGATTAGGTCATGAATGTGGTTGCTGAGCTCTTGTATTCGGGCGGAATGGGGGTTGGATTGGCGGAGTGTGTCACATTCTTTGATGATCTGGATTGTTTCTGGGGAAAGGTTAGGCTGAAAATTTTTGAACAACCGGCAGGGATGTTGTGCGCGGAAGCTGTGTTTAAGATTGATCTAAACAATTTTTCATCACGTTTTTCCTCGGTTGGATTGGGAGTATTGGATAATTTAGTTTCTATTTCATTTGTATAGTTAGTCCAGTCGGCTTTATTGAGATTTGTGAAAGTTTTCCTTGTTGTTGGAGCTATTGTTGAAGTAGTTTGAATGCTGACGATTATTGGGAGGTAGTCTGAGCTTAGCGTTGTTTGAGTAAACCAGTCTGTTGAGGTGAGGAGTGGGTCTGAGACTAAGGAGATATCTAGAGATGTTGGGTTTCCATTAGATGGAATGCGTGTTGGGGTGTTTTTGTTTAGCGATGCCATATTAAAGTTGTTTATGACGTTTGCAATGTGGTCTCTTCTGGCGTCTGTGAGGCTTGAGTGCCAGAGGCCGTGGTGTGCGTTAATATCTCCTAGTAGAATGCTATCCTGATATTTGAGGAGATGGTTGATGTCTGGAAGATAGTTGCAACGGCAGGAGCTGGATGGAGGAATGTAAATGTTGAAGATTGAAAGGTGAGAGTTGTTGAGAAGGATTCGTAAACCAAGAATTTCTGCGTGGGGGTCATTTGGTTGTATGTCCAGAGTTTTGAAGTTGATGGAGTGGTGAACGAAGAAGAGCATACCGCCTTCGTTGGAATCTCAATCTTTTCTGATTGTTGTGTAGTTAGAGATTTTGGGGTCTTTGGATTTACTGGAAAGTTTGGACTCTTGAATAGCAGCAATGAGAATGTTGTTTTTGATGAGGAAGTTTGTAAGCTCTTGTATTTTGTTGGAAATTCCATTGGCGTTAAATTGCAAAATGTTAATTGATGAGTCGTTAGTGGTTGTCGGTGATTGGGTAACTGGAGTGCATCTGTTGCAGAGAAAATTTTGGTTGTAGTTGTTTAGCTGTTTAGATTAGAGTATTTTAAGTGTAGCCAGTTTTTGCATTTGTTGCATTGGACACTGTTTTGGTTAACGTTTTTGCTGCAGTGTGCGCATAAAAATTTGTTTTTGGTGGGCCGGGGTTGGGATGAATGTCCCCGGACCTCACCATCAGTAATTGCGGCAGCCAGGAAGGCTGCCGCTTAGCAGGAAAAAATGAATGTAGTCAGGTATAGGGCGGAAACTCTCCGCTCCGGAGAAGGTTGAACGTTATTGGTCTTTCCTTCCTGGATGAATCCATTCCCGTCCGGGCAAAGTCGCTGCGTAGAAGCTCTGTCGTTGACTCCAACGACGGAGAAATCCTGGCTACACCCCTGAGTGCTTAGTACGTTTTCGCTCTGAAGTGGTATTTTTTTAGAATGGTAAATTGAAATAATTATTTTTCTTTTTGTGTCGCTTTTCTCTTTTTAACATGAAATATTTAATTCATTTATTACTTTCATTAATTTAAAAGGCTACCATATGGCTGGCTGCGGCTACCATTAAAAATGAGGGCAATAAATTGAGAGAAGATTAAAAACTAGGGCAATAAATTTAGAGCAGAAAGGACTGGGGGGGGGGGGGGGGTTAAAGAGGAGGCGGCAGCCTAAAACCGATATAAACAAAATATTTAAAAATACTCACTTATTCAATTTTCTGCTGGCTCTGTCTGCCATGGCAGACGGGAAATCGATTTCCACGCGATACTGCTGTACTTGCAGGTTTTTTGGAATTCTTAATTCGTAGAAGTTAGCGAACAAGCCGATTGGCTTTCCGCTACGTCCCACTCCTGGTCGCTGAGCTACAGTTGTCTAAAATAATTATAATATAGTAATATTACGCTATTATTTTGTTATCCTGGAATCTTAAACGCCATCGGCAGTCTTAAAATTTTTTAGGTATCATCGCCGAAACCCCCACTTTGTCTGTCCACATAATATGCACCTACCAAGTAAGCCAAACAAAGCCTCCATAGGTGTTTTTTTGGGGGGGACAGAGGGTCCACCCCCCCTAGAGCCAAAATTTTGGACCCCCCCCCTCCTAGAAAAAATTCAGGGCCCCCTCCTCCCCCCAAAGCTCGAGAGCGGTCCGGCCTGACATCCCCCCTAGCGAGGCTGACCCCCCTCCCAACCGATTTGGAAGTATATTTTCTTATTTACTGTCAAAAACACGGTTTTTTAGTTAAAAGCAGTATTTAAATACACTTTTTAGACCTAAATAGGCTGTTTTGATACATAAAATTCAATATTAGACCTAAAAACACTTAAATTATTGAGTTAAAAAAATTTTGCTAAAAAATTGGACCCCCCCTGACCCCCCTAAATTTGAAAACTTGCACCCGGAGTCGACCCCTCCCCCCTAAAAAGCCAGGGGGTCCGGACCCCCCTAAAAAATTTTGGCCTTCCATCCGGGGGTGAACCCCCCCCCCCTAGCGGACCCGACCAAAAACACCTATTATGAAAGACTCCGACCTATTTATTGCAATAAGATTAACGGATTTGCCTTAAAAATCAACGAATCATTAGGCCTAATTTTTATTGCTATAAAAAATACCACTTTCTGACTATATTTCAATAAAACAAAAATAAAATACTCCTGAAAAATACCACACAAAAAAGATCCAAATTAAAACCTTACGATCTGCATAGCTTCTAGGTTTTTCATAATCTCCGTAACGGCCCGGTTATCGGTAATGGAGGAGCCCCGACTGGTTTGCGAGGTGAGGGTGGCGGCGCTGCTGCGGTCAGATCCCATGCTGTACTCAGTCCCGCTCGTAGAATAGTTAGACCGCACCGAGGCGGTAGTCGTCACCGTGCTCATTGACGAAGACGAGCGATCTCCTCCGCCTGGCGCCTAGAAATATACAGTAAACGCTAATTAAAATGTTACTGATTGCTTTTGCCGTAAAACCAGGGACGTATCCAGGGGGGGCGGGGGGCGGCCTCCTCCCTTCCGAAACGGTCCGACAGGGGGAAAAATAGGGATAGTGGTTTGGCGGGAAATGGTCACCAGATAGTAAAATTTGGGGGTTTTCAGAGGCTAAAAATTCAAAATTTTCTAGCGCCTCGCTAATCACTCGGCGCCAAACTATAAAATAACTTTAGTACCCTAATTGACCCCGAAAAACCAAAAATTTTTTCCGCTTCGCTTCGCTCAGCGGTCACTTTCTATAGTATACATACATATATCTCGCTATTTATCTTGCCTAATGCTAATGTTATTTCAAAGTTAGTACAATATTTTTATAAGTAATAAGTATTACACAGAAAGCAAAACAAACAATCATATTGGTTGATTTATGTACCTCCCCCTCCTAAATTTTCCAGCCGCCTATTGCATTGACTTTTGCATGGATTTTTTTCATATAGGTAGGTAGGTACCCTAAATAACATGGAGTCAAGATGCTGCTCATTTGCTTTGGTTTACAGTGTGGGTGTAGCCAGTGGTCTGAAACATACATGGGCGAATTGGTGCGGAGTGGAGGGGGTTAAAACCATAGGTGGGCAGGGGGGGGGGGTTGGGGGGGTTATACCCCCCCCCCCCCCCAAAATTTCGGATTTTGCTGACACCCCCCCTTAAATTTGGGGTAGTCGGGGACAC
This sequence comes from Microlaimidae sp. YZB2_3, assembly GCA_030248175.1. NCBI lineage: Eukaryota > Metazoa > Nematoda > Chromadorea > Desmodorida > Microlaimidae > Microlaimidae sp. YZB2_3. The sequence continues at coordinate 60,886 of JASAMX010003450.1, read as the reverse complement.
CCCCCCCCCAAATTCGCCTCCCAAAGAAAAATTTTTAAGTGTTATAAAAGGACTAAAAAATTTTTCCGCGCCTTATTTCCCCGTTCATTACCTTTTATTACCTTTAAATTCCCCCGTTTCGCGGGCAGTTTAAATTTCCCCGCTACGCGGGCAGTTTAAATTGGCAATTTATCTTAGTTTTTCAATTGCAAATCGATTATCCCATTCAGTAGTTAAGGCAAACATGTTTAATAAAACTACTATAAACACTATTATCCTTTTTTTTAACGTTTTAAACACATGTTATAAATGTATAGTATAGCTATAAAAAACCTTAAATTTTGTAATTAGTATCATTTGGAATTAAAATTTCTAGTGTATTTTAGCGCCTCAAATTATAAATTTTCTCCTCCGGGGGGCATTGTTCCCCTTGAACCCCCCTTCCCTGACTGAATTTTTAAGATCACAGAAAATTATGTAGAAATTAGGTAAAAAAATAAAAGTAAAATGTATGTTCACGCGATCATCAGGAGACGATTTTTAAGCCGTTTTTAGTATATATTTTAAAAAATTTTCGCCTCCGGCGGCTGGGGGGACACCCCCAGACCCCCCGGCCGACGCTTCGCGTCGGCTGGCGCCGCTACGCGGCGCAGGCGGCGGCGCTTCGCGCCGCTTTGACAACACTTTTTCTCCCCCCCAGACCGACGCCCCTGAAATGAAATCCTGACTGCGCCACTGCACATTATTATTAAAAGAATTAAAAAAATAAAATTTATAAGTTGCAATAAGGTCTTATTTTAATCTTACACAGTTTTAAAGCATTTATAAGCTTGTTTTACGTTTTTTTACGCGTTTTAAGCTCATTTTAAGGCAGCGCGGAAATATTGGGTACACCCCCCCTCAAAATTTGGGTCTTGCTGGACACCCCCCTAAAATTTGACCCCCCCTATACCCCCCCAAAATCCGAGAGGCTGCCCACCTATGGTTAAAACCCAAATTAGGGGGAGTTAAAATCTGAGAAACGCAAAATACCCATATTGTTTTTTTTTCTGGAGTGCATTTTACCCATATCGTTTTTCGATTTTGAAGGAAAAATAGGTAAAAAAAACGCTAATTTTAGGTCAAAAAGTCTTTTTATTGCATGTTTGAGCTTTTTATTCCTTAAAACATTCATTTTGACCTCAAAACTTAAGTTTGAAGGCAGTTGGAAGTCATTTTAAAGACATTTTTTTCTTTATTTTTCCAAAATTGGGGGGTTAACCTTTTTTCTCCCCCCCCCCACTTCTGAGTAGGGGGGGGGTGGGGATTAAACCGCCCTTCTCAGAATTCGGGGGGTTAACCCCCAACCCCCCCCCCGTGCCCATGTATGGTCTGAAAGGTCTCTAAATTTCTTTTTTGTGAAATCCAGGCTTTGCCAATGTGTGCTAATGGAATTTGTAACTAAAAAAACATGTTTTTATTGCTAAAAACATTAGATAATAGGTTAGGTTATTAGGCCAAAAAAAGTGTATTATACAGCTTTATCTACGTTTATCCCTGCTTTTTTATCGTTTTCAAAAATTAAGGGGGGGGGGCCCCCCCCCCAAAATTTTTTTTGTACTACAATCCTCCCCCAAAAATGAAACTCAGGCTACGTCCCTGCGTAAAACTTAAGTTTTTCATTTCTATACTGCACTTACAGGATTGTGCACGGTTCGGAAATGTCGCCACTGCTTTATTTGTGGCTACGCCCCCTCTTCATAGATGAACAAGGCTGGGGGTAGGGTGGGGTCCACCCTTCCTTGCCTCGAAATTTTGGGGGCCCCCTAGAAAAAAATCCAGGGGCCCCCCTCCCCCCAAATTTTCTACCCCTGACCCCCCTCTAGATTTGAAATCTATCTGAAATAAAGAATTCCCTAGTTTTTTTTTATTTTCATTTATGCCTGGTAAAATGAAAAAAGCAAAAAAAAAATTAAGGAAATAGCTAAAAATCTGGCACCAGGCTGATGCCTAGGCCCAAAATTTTAAGCGCCAGCGCGAAAATCTACGAACCAATGGCGTCAATTTTGCATAAAAAAATTTAGGTTGGGCACAATCCTTCTTTAGTCGCTTAAATTTTTTTCCCAACAATTAAGCTCTTACACGATGGGGAGATTCGATTTATCTAAAGCTAGACACGCGTTTAACAAGTCTTCCGGTGACAAAAGTTCTAATCCACGAGCCCTATTCACTCGACAATATACGTCTGGTAACGTCATCATTCCACCGCACTCCTAAACAAAAAAATGTCCTTTTAACCACAAGTGTTGTGTGGAATTCCTTTACAGATTGATAAACTAGGCAGTCTGAAAGATATAATTTTAAGTGTATACAGCTGACATGGCCGCAGCCAGTATTTGAATTGAGGGGGGATTTTTTGGAAGGTGCTTTATTCGTGGCTACAAGGGAGGTCTAGGAAGTGAGAGCTCCCCAGAAACGGGGGGGGGTCTAGGAGGTGGTATCCCCCAGCGAGGTCAAGGGGCAGAGCCCCTTGTCAGGGGGTCTGGGGGGCAGAATGCCCCCGGGGGTGGTAATTTTTTTAATTTTAAGCTCTTAAAGCAAGGCACTAGGAAACTTAAATTTAAGAATAGAATTTTGATTTATTTTCTCTTTTTTTTAATATTTACAACTAAAAAAGTTATAATTAAATAGTTTTAAGGTATTATTTTATGCCATTTTAATTAAAAAATAACAAATGTTTTTTTTTAAATAAAAAATCTTTATTTAATTTTGGTTAGGTTTTTATAGTAAATGCTGCAGTTATTAATGTGCTCTGCACTAATGTTTTGAATTATAATTTCATTTTTGTGAATAAGAGGTTTCATGATTCTAAATCAATCTTATTTATGTATTTAATATAGCTTTAATACATTGCAGAGCGATTAGGAAAAAATTTTTCTTCTATTTCTATTCTTCTTAAAAAAAAAAATCAAAATTTTTTGCCTTCCCAGAATTTGAGGGGGGAAGGATTAATTTTCCCAATCCTCCCTGGCTACGGACTTGGCTAAAACCTGACCGAATATCCGGTCCGGACCGGAGGCCGGATATCCGACCATTTTAAGTTCGGTCCGATCTGACTTTTTTATCATTACATACATTTTTTTACTTTTTTACTAATAATTTTTTTTTATTTCTTAAACATCATTCTGCAATTATTTTACAATCTTGACCATGTCAATCTTGTATATAAATAGAAATTTGTTTATAAAAACAAAAGTAAATGTATTTACACTTCACACCATTGGCAGAGGACGACTTTTAAGCTGTTTTTAGTGCCTATTTCAAAAAATTTTCGCCTCAGACGGCTGGGGGGACACCCTTAAACATTCCAGTTGCTGTGCTTCGCGTCGCCCCCGTGACACGTATTTTATCTCCCCAGACCTTTCTCAAATGAAATCCTGGCCCAGCCACTGCAGGATATAGATTGCTCATTTTTAAATCTTAGTCTGTTTTAATTATACTTTAACAAAATACTAAATTAAATACATGAAGCCCTCATACACTTTCATGGGCAAACCTTCTCGATCCACTAGTAAAAATAAATCTTCCAAAAAATAAACAAAAGACAAAAAAAGCAAAAACCATTATTAAATCCTTAAATAACCTTCAATGGCCTTTCCAGAATATTAGCCAGTTCCTTGGCAAGTTCAGAGTAATATCCAGCCCCCGAACCATAGGATTCTTTAGTCACAGGATCTTGCACACCAAGACTTAGCAAGTAAGATTTGAATCTTATCGTCTAAATTAAAAATTAGAGCTTTTATATTCTGTGCTGTACGAGGGCAAGCTGATCCGGAGTGGAGCAGTAAAATTTTATAATAACTAATTACAATTATAGTAAAATACAATAAAAAAACCTCTAAATAATTTTTATAGATAAACACGGTCAAAAAACTAAGGGGTGTTTACCATACATGGGCAAGTTGGTCCGGAGTGGGGGGGTTAAACCCCAAATTAGGGGGGGGGGGTTAAAATCTGAGAAACGCAAAATACCCATATCGTTTTTTCTGGAGTGCATTTTACCCATATCGTTTTTCGATTTTGAAGGAAAAATAGGTTAAAAACACTAATTTTAGGTCAAAAAGCCCTTTTTATTGCATTTTTGAGCTTTTTATTGCTTAAAACATTCATTTTGACCTCAAAACTTAAGTTTGGAGGCAGGTAGAAGTCATTTTAAAGACATTTTTTTTCTTCATTTTTCCAAAATTGGGGGGGGGGTAACTTTCCCCCCCCCCACTTCTGAGTGGGGGGGGGGGGGGGTTAAACCTCCCTTCTCAGAATTTGGGGGGGGGGTTAACCCCCCAACCCCCTTCCCGTGCCCATGTATGGTGTTTACCCCGGGTAAATGACTTTTCAAAATCTAGGAGGGGATTCCTAGGGGGGGTCGAACCTAAATATGTCTATATCTATAGAAGTAGATAGGGGGGGGTGGAACCATAGATGTTTTTTGGGGGGGGGGGACAGAGGGGTGCACCCCCCCCCCCCTTGAGCAAAATTTTTGGACCCCCCCCCCTGGAAAAAATCCAGGGGGCCCCCCCCCCCCCCCCCCCAAGCTCGAGAGCGGTCCGACCTACCCCCCCCCTGGAAGGCTGCACCCCCTCCCCCCCCCCTCCCGACCAATTTGGAAGTATATTTTTTTATTGACTGTCAAAAACACGGGTTTTTAGTTAAAAACAGTGTTTAAATACACTTTTTAGGCCTAAATAGGCTGTTTTAATACATAAAATTCAATATTAGACCTAAAAACACTTAAATTATTGAGGTCAAAAAATTTTGCTAAAAATTGGACCCCCCTGACCCCCCTAAATTTCAAATCTTGCACCCGGGGTCGACCCCCCCTAAAAAGCCTGGGGGGGTCCGGACCCCCCTGGACCCCCCCCCTAAAAAATTTTGGCCTCCCACCCGGGGGTGGACCCCCCCCCTAGCGGACCCGACCAAAAACATCTATGGGTGGAACAGCTGTTAGGGGGGGGGGAGGGTCAAAAACCGCCTTCAGGGGGGGGGGGTCGGCCTGGACCGGGGTTTTAGGGGGGAGGGTTCAAAATGGGCGCTAGGGGGGAGGGGTACCCTGGACCGGCCCTCAGGGGGGGGGGGGCGGTCCGGGCAGTCCGGGCTGGTCGGACACCTATGGTCGAACCCCCTAGCTTTTTAGGGGGGTCGACCCGGGATGGAAGATTTTACCTAGAGGGGGGTCAGGTTGAGTCCAATTTCTGAAGCAACATATTTTTAAACTATTAAAGGTTTTAATAATAGTTTTTTTATAAGATAATACTACATTTTATTGAATAAAAGCGATATTGAGGTATAAAAAGAGTGTAAAAACATGAATTTGTGTTAAAAATTCACGATTTTGGAAGAAAACTTAGTATAAAAAAAGTACTTAAAATTTTCACTTGGGGGAGGAGGGGGGGCCGATTGCAAAATCTGAGGGGGGGGTCAGGGGTAAAAAATTCGAAAATTTAGGAGGAGGGGGGCCTGGATTTTTTTCTAGGGGGGGGGGCAAAATTTCGAGGCTAGGGGGGTGGACCCCACTCTACTCCCCTTGTTCATCTATGATAATTTTCCAAATAATTTATTTTAACAATAAATGCAATTATAACAACAATATACTCCATCATACCTCGTCTTCAGTAATATCACCTTGTTTAAGTCTGATTTTTTCAGAAATATTTTTGGACAATCCTACCATGTCTTTAGCCTGAAACCACAAAAAGATTATATCTATATCGGGACATACATGAGCCAAATGGTTCGGAGTCATACATGAGCATAGGGGGGGTAGGATGGGGTCCACCCCCCTAACCTCAAAATTTCGGACCCACCCTAGAAAAAAATCTACGGCCCCCCTCTCCCCAAAATTTTTAAATTTTGACAACCTACACCGTTTGGAATTCTAAATCGACCCCCTCCTCGCCCCCCCCCCTCTTCCAAGACAAATTTTGAGTATGAATTTAGGTCAAAATTTACTGTCACAAACACGGTTTTGTAGTAAAAATCAGTACTTTTGTACACTATAGCTATAGCTTATAAATAGCCTATTTTAGTATATAAAATTCTATTTTAGTGCTAAAAAACTTAAATAAATGATTTGATTTGAGTTTGTTCGGAAACCGGATCCCCTCTGGATTTCAAACTCGTCTATCCCGGGTCGACCCCCCCTAAAAAACTAGGGGGGGAGTAAGGGGGGTAAGGACGCCCTCCTAGTTTCTAAGGGCCATTTACCCGGGGTAGCCACCCCTCCCTAGCTTGCCGGTTCATGCTGATGCATGTTCCGAGTGGAAGGTTGGAGGTAAGGATAAATCTGGATTAAAGGAGCACTGTCACAAATCAAATTCCTATATCGCCCAAAAGACAGACCTGTGCACTGCTCCCCGGGTTTTATTGGTGGGCAATTCTAAAACAGGGGGGGGCACGGGGGGCAACTTTTTTGAAACGGGGGGGGGGGGGGCAAGCAGGGGGAAAGAAAAAAAAGAGAAAGGGAGAAAAAAAGAGAAAAAAAAGAAACGAAAAGGGGACAAAAAAAGCAAAAATAAGGTAAAAATAGGTCTAAAATGGCTTAAAATACATTGAAATAGGCTAAAAACTGCAAAAAATTTGCGATGATGGCGTCATCATAGGTCAAAAATGGCGTCTTAATTTTAGGGTACTTTTTCATTTTTTGGCGGGTGGGGGGCAATAAAACGGGGGGGGGGCAAATCTTCCAATAAAACGAAGGGGGGCATTTCCAGACCGTGCACAGGTCTGCAAAAGATATTACTCCTTTAATAATAAACTGACCGAGCTGAAATTTAAAAATGCCGTAGCTTTGTAATAGAGCACTTCAAATACCAAATTTACCTCAGATAAATTCGGTATTAAAGGAGCAGTCGCGTTCGGGCGATATGGGAATTTGATTTGTGACAGTGCTCCTTTAAGGATTGGGGGTTATATAAAATCAGAGGAACGCAGGGCGAATTTTTGATTTCAAACAAGCACTTGTACGCCGAAAATGGTCGACAGGTGTTGAATAATGCATTTTTATACGCTAAACAAATTAAATTAACACTATAAAGTCCATGTAAAGCGCAATTTTTTTATTCGCTTTATAAAGTGTAAAATTTGGAATACTCCTAAATTTGTCAAATCCTTGTTCTGTCACTGTAATTTTTAACGAAGAGGTCTAGTTGTTGTGTTGCCTTGAGGATGGGAAGATTTGGTTTTCCACTTCGTTTTCTCGTCTGGAAGAGGAACCCCCTAGCCTTTTGGTCCTCTTTGATTTTCCCTCACTGCCCGTTTGGGACTTCCTGTCCGACGTTCTAGACTGGACCGGTTGAGTACGGGTTAACGAAGAAAACAAGTTTTTACGGCTAAATACATGAGATACAACATTATTATGCCAAAAAACAGTATATAACTCTTTATCCATGTTTACTTTTTTAAAAACCCTTTAAAAAAATCCGTCACCTCCAAAATTTGGAGGGTGGTGGAGGTAGGCCGGAGCCTCCTTCTCCCCAAAATCTTTTGTACTGTGATCTGCTCCTCCCCAAAAGGAAATTACCTATGTACGTCCCTGTGCGCTACTAATGTATTTTAGAAAAACTAAAAGCTAAAATTAAAATTTTTTTGTTTACTTCTGAAAAATCCTAAATGAATTGGACAAACGGGAAGTTTCATTTTGTTAAATAGGGATTTATAAAAAGGAGAATCACTCCCACTACATTATAGCAAAAGATAAGAGAAAGAACACTACATGTTGTCGCATAACTGATAGGAATTATGTTAGTAAAATAACAATAAAAGTAATAAAATAAAATAATGTTTTTTTCGTATTTACAAAATAAGCTCTACCATAGACATAAGTTTAGCGAGATCTTCAAACGACTGATGAATATTTTCTGTTGTCTTAATATTTTGCTCTTGCATTTTTCTTTCTATGCCAACAATTCCAGCTGCTCTCATTTGCCTTCCACCCTAAAAGAAATTACCACGTTCTAATGTGCAATTAAATAGCTATTTTCATTTGCTGTGGTTACGTTATCCAATAACCAGCTATTAAGCTTCGCTTTTTCCCTTTCTTCTCTATTATTTTTATCAATAAGGTTATTTTGTGATTCTTAAAAAAAAAACGTGATTTTTAGCAATGCTTTCACAATGCGGCACTTATAGGTGAGTATAAACCAGGAATTTAGGTGGTGGCTACCGCTTTAAAAACTAGAGGAATCCAAGTGGGGGAAATGGGGGCATACATGGGCACGGGGAGGGGGTTGGGGGGTTAACCCCCCCCCAAATTCTGAGAAGTGGGGTTTAACCCCCCCCCCACTCAGAAGTGGGGGGGGGGGAAAAGTTAACCCCCCCCCCAATTTTGGAAAAATGAAGAAAAAAAATGTCTTTAAAATGACTTCTAACTGCCTCCAAACTTAAGTTTTGAGGTCAAAATGAATGTTTTAAGCAATAAAAAGGGCTTTTTGACCTAAAATTAGTGTTTTTAACCTATTTTTCCTTCAAAATCGAAAAACGATATGGGTAAAATGCACTCCAGAAAAAAAACGATATGGGTATTTTGCGTTTTTCGGATTTTAACCCCCCCCCCCACTCCGGACCAACTTGCCCATGTATGAATGGGGGGGCTAGTTTAGGGGGGGTGGACCTGAGGCGGAATAGTTTGAAATTTAGACCGGAGCTAGGGGGTTCTCCTGTTTCCAAACAAAATTGTTTGAAATCATTAATTTAAGTGTTTTATCATTATTATAAAGTTGGTTAGGAGGGGGTTAGGAGCATAGGTGAGAAAGGGGGGACAGGGTGGGGTCAACCCCCCCCTAGCCTCGAAATTTTGGGACCCCCCTCCTAGACGAAAATCCAGGGCCCCCCCAAATTTCCGAATTTTTTACCCTTGACTCACCTCTAGAATTTAAAATCTGACCCCCCTCCCCCTTCGGGAAAAATTTAGGTACATTTTTTATACTAAATTTTCTTCCAAAAACGTGATTTTTTTAACACATATTCATGGTTTTACACCCTTTTTACACCAAAATATCGCTTTTTATTCAATTAAATATAGTATTATCCTATAAAAAGAATAATTATTAAAGTTGTTATGGTTTAAAAGTAACTGTTTTGGTTTAAACACCGTACACCACCTGACCCCCCTCTAGATTTTAAAATTTTGCACCCCGGGTCGACCCCCCTAAAAAGCTAGGAGGGGTCCGGACCCCCCTGGGATGGGACCCACTCCTAGAATTCAAAATTCGATTTACCCCGGGTAACCACCCCCCTAGCTTCCCGACCGTTCTCACCTATGGTTAGGAGCACAGACCTGTGCACTGCCCCCCCGGAGTTTTATTGGGGGGGGGCAATTCCAAAACCGGGGGGGGGGGCATCCAAAACCGGGGGGGGGGGGGGCAGGGGGGCAAATTTTTTGAAACGGGGGGCAGTAAAACGGGGGGAAGCAGGGGGAAAGAAACAAAAGACAAAAAAAGGGAAAAAAAGAGAAAAAAGAAGGAAAAAAAGGGACAAAAAAATGAAAATAAGGTAAAAATAGGTCTAAAATGGCTTAAAATACATTGAAATGGGCTAAAAACTGCAAAAAATTTGCGATGATGGCGTCATCATAGGTCGAAAATGGCGTCATAATTTTAGGGTACTTTTTCATTTTTGGCCGGGGGGGCAATAAAACGGGGGGAGGGGAGGGAGCAAATCCTTCAATAAAGCGGGGGGGGGGCATTTCCAGACCGTGCACATATCTGGGTAGAAAACGTTTGAAGAGTTTGAAAATGTTATCTTTTTCAAATTTGAAAATGTTATCTTTGTTTTCTTTATCAGGATGTCAAGATAAAAAAAAATTGGAAGGGGCCCCTAGATCTTTTTCTACGGGAAAGGGTCTAAAAATTCGAGGCTAGAAGGAGTGGGAGGGAGGGTGTGGATCATAGGTGGGCAGGGAGGAGGGGGGTTGAGGACATAGGTGAGAAAGGGGGAAGGGCAGGGTGGAGTCCACCCCCCCTAGCCTCGAAATTTTGGGACCCCCCAGACGAAAATCCAGGGCCCCCCTTCAAATTTCTAAATTTTTTCAACCCCTTCCTTCCCCCTCTAGGATTTGAAATCTGACCCCCCCCTTTCCCTTCGGGAAAATTAGTACTTTTTTATACTAAATTTTCTTCCAAAAAACGTGATTTTTTAACACATATTCATGTTTTTACACCTTTTTTACACCAGAATATAGCTTTTTATTCAATAAAATGTAGTATTATCTTATAAAAAGAACAATTATTAAAGTTATTATATTATGGTTTAAAACTGTTTTGCTTTGGACACCGGACCCCACTTGACCCCTCTAGATTTCAAAATTGTGCACCCTGGGTCGACCCCCTCCCCCCTAAAAAGTTTGGGCGGTCCGGACCCACCCTGGGACCCCCCATAGATGTTTTTTTTGGGGGGACAGAGGGGTCCACCCCCCTAGAGACCCCCCATAGATGTTTTCCCTCCCCCAAAGCTGGGGGGACAGAGGGGTCCGCCTGACCCCCCTAGAGCCATAATTACCCCTTGGGGGGGGGGGGGTCCACACCCCGGGGTGTGGAGTGACCACCAGGGGGGGGTCACACCCCGGGGTGTTTTTTTTGAAAAAAAGCAGGTGGGGTGGTCACACCCCGGGGTGTTTTTTTTTGACCAAAATTGAAATTTTTTGACGAAATTTGACCATTTTTAAGCATTTTTTGGGAGTGTGTTGGGGGGTGGTCAAATTGGGCCTTAGGGGGGGGGGGGGGTCAGGGGTTAAGGGGTCGATTGGGGGAGGGGTCAAAAATGGGCCTTAGCGGGAGGCTGACCCCCCTCCCCCCTCCCGACAAATTTGGAAGTATATTTTTTATTTACTGTCAAAAATACGGTTTTTTAGTTAAAAACTGTGTTTAAATACACTTTTAGGCCTAAATAGGCGGTTTTAGTTCATAAAATACAATATTAGATCTAAAAACACATAAATTATTGAGTTAAAAACATTTTGTCAAAAAAATTGGACCCACCTGATCCCCCCTAAATTTGAAATCTCGCACCCGAGGTCGACCCCCCCCCTAAAAAGCCAGGGGGGTTAGAACCCCCCTGGACACCCCCCTAAAAAATTTTGGCCTTCCACCCGGGGGTGGACCTCCCCTTAGTGGACCCGACCAAAAACATCTATGGGGACCCCCCTCTTAGAATTCAAAATTCGATTTACCCCGGGTAACCACCCCCCTCCCTTAGCTTCCCGGATCGTTCTCACCCATGGTTGAGGGGTATACCCTCCCAAAATCCCGATTACTGTCGACAATGCCCCTAAAATTTGGGGTACCCTGGACACCCCCCCTAAAATATAGGGGGTCCCAGTACTAAAAACGCTAAAAATGGGGCATTTGGGCTATACCCCAAATTTGGGTGGTCGGGTTTATATCCCCCTCCAAAAATCCGGGAGGCTGCCCACGTATGGTGTGGATGGACCCACATAACTAATATCTGGTCTCCCTATTTGCACCTATAACGATGACATCTGTATCTGTCCGTCCACTAGTTGTGATCTGATCTGATGAATGGACAGTTTTTGTTTGAGTGCCACACCTTGCGCAAACCCCAAGCCATTAAAGTTTTTCCAGAAATATTTTATTGCACAGCGTTTTGTAGTAAACCATTTGTAGGCGGTGATTTATGTTCTTTCGCTTCTCCCACAATTCGACTTTAGCCTTTACTCCGCGGAAAACTTTACCTACGTGTGAATGGAAAATATTTTCTCTGTATTGCAAGTAGTTTTGCTTGTTTAATACATTTTTGGGGTTTAAATAATTTTCATTGTAACTGAATTTTTAATATCAATTAATTTTATTCATTGTTTTAAAATTACAGTTGTGCAGTTAAAAATTGTGGTGCTATATTTACTCTCGTTGTCAAAATGTTAAATAATATCGATTTTCAACACTTAAGAAAACTGTTCAGAGAGACCTTAAATACATAACATAAATCAGATAATTTATAAAGAAAAATTATGTTTAAAATAATTAAATAAGTGAGAAAAAAAGGTCATTTAAAATCTTATTTTCACCTAATTATTGGTGCCAAGCCAAATTCTACTATGAAAACAATATCCTGGTCGGTATATTATTTATAAAATCATCTATTGAAAAATCAGCAATAATAATAAGTTGTTATTAACAATCTTACCGCTAGAGATGGACTTTGCCATTGCTTTTTGTCAAGTACCTCTTTAGCTCTTTTGAAAAACTAAAAATATAATGTATAGGTCAGTATAATGCAGAAATTATACTGACTTGATGACATCAGAAGAAAGGGAAAATGTTAAACATATATTTATTTCTATTCTAATCTCAAAATTTCTTTGCAAATTTCGATTTATAACTGAAGCAAATACAGTTAGTACTAAACGCGTTTCAGTACTACTTTTATAAACTTTGCTGGAATAAATTCTAAATACGTGTCAGGATCAGGTTACACAAATGAATGCTAACGCATCAGTGGCGTGCCCAGGGGGAGGGTGGGGGGCGGCCGCCACCCCCCCGAAATCCGGTGAAGCCGGATTTTTTCGTAAGGGGGGACCCTTACGTTTTTGAAATTTTGGGAGAAAATTTTTTTTTCTTTAATATTAATACAGAAACTTTCCTGATGCCTTCCAAAAGCATATTAATAGTCAAAAATCCAAAATTTTCCCGCTACGCGGGTAGTTTAAATTGACAATTTATCTTAGTTTTTCAATTTCAAATCGATTATCCCGTTCAGTAGTTAAGGCAAACATGTTTAATAAAACTACTATAACCCTTATTATTCTTTTATTAACGTTTAAACACATGTTTTAAATGTATAGGTATGAAAAAAACCTTAAAATTTGTAAAAAGCATCATTTGGAATTAAAATTTCTATTGTATTTTAGCGCCTTGAATTTAAAATTTTCTCCCCCGGGGGGCATTCTGGCCCCCGGACCCCCCTGTTAAGGGGCTCTGCCCCTTGACCCCGCTGGGGGGCTCTCGCCCCCCAGACCCCCCTGGGGGGCTACCGCCCCCAGACCCTCCTTCAGGGTTAGTATTTACCCCCCAGACCGCCCCCCCCCCGAAATGAAATCCTGGGCACGCCACTGTAACGCATCACCAAAGATAGAAGATTTATAAAATTTCTGCATCTTAAAGACAATTCTATTGCTAATAAATCTGTGTTAACATCCAGTATCACTTGCTTTTTGTCTATTTTTACTCTGTTTTGATTTTAAACGGAAATTCAGTTCTTTAGTCTGACTGTGTTATATACTATAAAAATTTTATATACAAACTTTTTTTATGGCTTTAGCTAAAATTTTTAATTTTAAAGGGATGTGAATATCCCAAAAAGGGGTAACGCAAAAATTTTATTTGACAGAAATTTAAAACCAACAAAAAGCTTACATCATCATCTCCTCCTTTTCTAAATGATAACTGCACATATGAGTATTTGCTTTCTGTCATCGGACCTACAAAAATATAATGTTTAAAAAGTTAGTATATAAAAACATACCACACAAATGATTGGCGATGGCAACATTATTTCGCCAAAAACAAACTATTTTTTATGTCGAGCCAAACCGAAGCAAACGCCAAATTTTTTCACTGGTTTCGCAATTGTCAACGTTTAATTCCCCCCCCCCCCTATTTACGATAAAAAACCATAAAATTTAACCTGATTGTTTTTTATAAATTTTATAATAATACTTATCTTGATAATTACGAAAAGGGGGAAGGGGCCTTTACGTTTTCGAATTTTGGGGTGTACGTGTAATATAATATAATTACTAAATATTATTAAGTTAAGTACTATTTCTGATGCGTTTCAAAAGCATAATAATCATAGGTGTTTTTGGGGGGGACAGAGGGGTGCACCCCACCCCTAGAGCCAAAATTTTGGACCCCCCCTAGAAAAAATTCAGGGGGCCCCCCTCCTCCCCAAAGCTCGAGAGCGGTCCGGCCTGACCCCCCTAGCGGGGCTGACCCCCCTCCTTCCCCCTCCCGATTAATTTGGAAGTATATTTTTTATTTACTGTCAAAAACACGGGTTTTTAGTTAAAAACAGTGTTTAAATACACTTTTTACAGGGACGTAGCCGGGGGGGGGGGCGGAAGCCTCCCCCCCGAAACGGTCGGACAGAGGGAAAAATAAGGATAGTGATTGGGCGGGGGGGGGGAAGCGGCCGCCGCCGCCCTCCTCCCCGAATTTGTCGCCAGATAGTAAAATTTGAGGGTTTTCAGAGTCTAAAAATTCAAAATTTTTTAGCGCCTCGCTAATCGCTCTACGCCAAACTATAAAATAATTTTAGTACCACAATTGACCCCCAAAACCAAAAATTTGTTCCGCTTCGCTTTGCTCAGCGGTCACTTTCTATAGTATACATACATATATACCTCGTTATTTATGTTGCCTGATGCTAATGTTATTTCAAAGTTAGTACAATAATTTTTATAAGTAATAAGTACTACACAGAAAGAAAAACAAACAGTCATATTGTTTGATTTATGTACCTCCTCCCTCCCTCCTAAATTTTCCTGCCGCCTATAGCATTGGCTTGGCTCGGATTTTTTCATATAGGTAGGTACCCCAGAAAACATGGAGCCGAGATGCTGCTCATGTGCTTTGGTTTACAATGTGAGTTTAGCCAAGGGGTCTGAAACTAACGTCTCTAAATTCCTTTTTTGTAAAATCCAGGCTCTGCCAATGTGTGCTTATGTACTTTTTAACTAAGAAAACATGTTTTTACCGCTAAAAACATTAGATAATAAGTTATTAGGCCAAAAACAGTGTATTATACAGCTTTATCTATGTTTATTATCCAAGCTTTTTTAACATTTTCATAAATTAAAGGGGGGGCCTCCGCGTCCGCCCCCCCCCAAATTTTTTTGTACTAAAATCCGCCCCCCCCCCAAAATGAAACTCTGGATACGTCCCTGTGTTTAAATAAACTTTTTAGGCCTAAATAGGCTGTTTTAATACATAAAATTCAATATTATACCTAAAAACTCTTAAATTATTAAGTTTAAAAAAATTTTGCTGAAAAATTGGACCCCCCGGTCCCCCCCCCCCCCATAAATTTGAAATCTCGCACCCGGGGTCGACCCCCCCTAAAAAGCCAGGGGGGTCCGGCCCCCCCCCTAAAAAATTTTGGCCTTCCACCCGGGGGTGGACCCCCCCCCCTAGCGGACCCGACCAAAAACACCTATGATAATAATACTCATAAAACTAAAATTATTGCTTCGCTAGAAGTGTAAATTGATTATTTATATTAGTTACATGTTTTCAATTCTAATGGATTATGCCATTCAAAAGCTAAGGCATGCATAAATGTTAAAGCTATAAATAATAAATTAAATGTTAAGTAAAGGCTTTAAACAATAAAAATTTAATTTCAAACGGAAAACAAAACATAGATTGTTCTAAAAAAACTCAGTGTCAGTGGTGTATATAGAGTTGGAGCGGAAGTGACTGTTTTTATTTATACCGTTTATGTTATGACGTTTCGACAATTTTGAAAAAAAAAATTTTTCTCGAAAATGAGTTCACCTATGCTGTTTTCGAAGTATCGGTATTATCAAGGACATATAACACAAGAGAATGTCCGACTGTACACTAAATTTTTGACCACAATTTTGCGAGAAAAGTCGCACTTTTGAATTCGTGTGCGACTTTTCTCGCAAAAATCCGCCATTTTCTGCTAGTTTTTCCGCACTGCGATTTTTAACACTGTGTTAGTTTTCTCGCAGTGGGGACTGCGACTTCTTTCGCACTCTATGCTGCTTTATTCGCACTGCGATTATTTTCGCACTGCGAGCCTGGCCGCGCAACAAAAAAAATTCAGACGCTGGTAGTCATTTTCAATGGAATAAAACACTTCGAAACTTGTTTTATTTAATTTTAAAACGTTGGAAAGTTACTTTATTTTGTTAAAACTAAAAAGTTTTAACATCTTAAGGTAAAAAAAACGACTTTTACTCATTTAAAAACAACATTTTCGCTCCGCTTTGTTTTTATTTTTTTTTTTGTTGTGCAACCCGACTAGCAGTGCGAAAATAATCGCAGTGCGAATAAAGCAGCATAGAGTGCGAAAGAAGTCGCAGTCCCCACTGCGAGAAAACTAACACTGTATAAAAAATCGCACACAAATTCGAAAGTGGACTTTTCTCGCAAAATTTTGGTCAAAAAATTAGTGTACAGTCGGACATTCTTTTGTGTTATATATTCTTGGTATTATTGACCCTTTAGAGTTACATGCATTAATATTTTACAACCTTACTCATTGACAATCGATCTTTGACGTTTTATTATAACCATTATGGTTTTTAGCTTATTCGTAATATTTTTTATATTAAAGTATTAATTTGGAAAATAATCGTTTCTAAAGTAAAAAAGCGTGTAGATTTTATTCACACTTAAACTTTCATTCTAAAAAGACAGTTAGAATTAGGAAAAAGTCGAAATTTTTTAATGTCAACTAAAACCTTTTCATTCAAACTTTGCCCCCTCCCCCCAGGGTTTTATTAGGGGAGGGGTAATTCCAAAACGAGGGGCACGGGCAACTTTTTTGAAACGGGGGGACCATAAAACGGGGGGCAGGCAGGGGAGAAAGAAAAAAAAGAGAAAAAAGAAGAAGAAAAGAGCAAAAAAGAAGGGACAAAAAAAGCGAAAATAAGGTAAAAATAGGTCTAAAATGGCTTAAAATACATTGAAATAGGCTAAAAACTGCAAAAAATTTGCGATGATGGCGTCATCATAAGTCGAAAATGGCGTCATAATTTTAGGGTACTTTTTCATTTTTGACGGGGGGGGGGGGGCAATAAAACGGGGGGGGGGGGGCAAATCCTTCAATAAAGCGGGGGGAACCCTTCAATAAAGCGGGGGGGCATTTTCAAACCATAGGTAAGAAAGGGGGGAGCAGGGTGGGGTCCACCCCCCCAGTCTCGAAATTTTGGGGGCCCCCCTAGACGAAAATCTGAGGGGGGCCCCGCCCCCCTCCCCCGAAATTTCCGAATTTTTTATCCCTGACCCCCCTCTAGATTTTGAAATCTGACCCCCACCCTCCCCCCTCGGGAAAATTTTTGGTACCTTTTTTATACTAAATTTTCTTCCAAAAACGTGAATTTTCATCACATATTCATGCTTTTACACCCGTTTTATACATGAATATGGCTTTTTATTCAATAAAACGTAGAATTATCCTATAAAAAGAACAATTATTAAAGTTATTATGGTTTAAAACTGTTTTGCTTCGGACACCGGACCTCACCTGACTCCTGACCCCCCTCTAGATTTCAAAATTTCGCACCCTAGGTTGACCCCCTAAAAAGCTAGGGGGGGTCCGGACCACCTTGGGAACCCCTTCTAGAATTCAAAATTCGATTTACCCCGGGTAACCACCCCCTAGCTTTCCCGACCGTGCTCACCTATGTTTCAGACTGTGCACAGGTCTGGGTAGAAAACGTTTGGAGAGTTTGAAAATGTTATCTTTTTCAAATATCTTAAGAATAAAGTGGTGTTTTAAATCAAATTTTTAAAAAAAATTTTTGGAAAAGTTTTTTTTGGAAAAAGTGTCCAAAAACACCTTTTCTCTAATTTTCTCATCTAACATGATGGAAATAATTTTGTAAATTAGAAGCCAAAAACAAATTTTAAACTATAATAACTTTAATAATTGTTCTTTTTTATAGAATAATACTACATTTTATTGAATAAAAAGCTATATTCATGTATAAAAGGGTGTAAAAGCATGAATATGTGATGAAAATTCACGTTTTCTCTTAGAAAATTTAGTATAAAAAAGGTACCGTAAAATTTTCCCAAGGGGGGAGGGTGGGGGTCAGATTTCAAAATCTAGAGGGGGGTCAGGGGTAAAAAATTCGGAAATTTGGGGGTAGGGGGCGGGCCCCCCGAGATTTTCGTCTAGGGGGGCCCCCGAAATTTTGAGACGAGGGGGTGGACCCCACCCGCTCCCCTCTTTACCTACGGGGTTCCGAAACGCCCCCCCCGCTTTATTGAAGGATTTGCCCCCCCGCCTCCCGCCCCGGAAAAAATGGAAAAGTACCAAAAATTATGGCGCCATTCGTGACCTATTATGACGCTATCATCGCGAAATTTTTGCAGTTTTCAGCCTATTCCATCCAATGCATTTTAAGCTATTTTAGACCTATTTAAACCTTACTTTCGCTTTTTTTGTCCTTTTTCCTTTTTTTTTCTTCCTTTTTTCTCTATTTTTGCTTTTTCCCCTGCTTGCCCCTCAATTTATTGCCCTCTTCCCGTTTCAAAAAAGTTGCCCCCCGAGCCCTCCCCCGTTTTGGAATTTCCTCTTCCCAATAAAACCCCGGGGGAGGGGGCAAGTTCGAATAAAAAGGTTTTAGTTGACATTTAAAAAATTTCGACTTTTTCCGAATTCTAACTGCCTTTTTAGAATGAAAGTTTAAGTGTGATAAAATCTTACAGTGCTTTTTGACAATTTTAGAAACGATTATTTTCCAAATTAATACTTTAATATAAAAAATATTACGAATAAGCTAAAAACCATAATGGTTATTACAAAACGTCAAAGATCGATTGTCAATGAGTAAGGTTGTAAAATATTAATGCATGTAACTCTAAAGGGTCAATAATATCAAGAAAAAAACAGATAACCCAAAAAAGAATGTCCGACTTTACACTAATTTTTTGATCAAAATATTGCTAGAATAGTCCACTTTCAATTGTGCTATTTTTTTGTAATCGCCTATTTTCTGAGTTTTTCCGCGCTGCGATTTTTTATACAGTGTTAGTTTTCTCGCAGTGGGGACTGCGACTTCTTTCGCACTCTATGCTGCTTTATTCGCACTGCGATCTCCCACCGCCAGTCGGGTTGCACAACAAAAAAAATAAAAACAAAGCGGAGCGAAAATGTTGTTTTTAAATGAGTAAAAGTCGTTTTTCTTTACTTAGATGTTAAAACTTTTTAGTTTTAACAAAATAGGTTTCAACGTTTTAAAATTAAATAAAACAAGTTTCGAAAGTGTTTTATTCCATTGAAAATGACCACCAGCGTCTGAATTTTTTTTGTTGCGCGGCCACGCTCGCGGTGCGAAAATAATCGCAGTGCGAATAAAGCAGCATAGAGTGCGAAAAAGAAGTCGCAGTCCACCACCGAGAAAACGAACACAGTGTTAAAAATCGCAGTGCGGAAAAACTAGCAGAAAATGGCGGATTTTTGGTGTAGAAAAAAATCTTTGTATATGCATCCTCAAAAAACGACTTTTCTCGCAAAATTGTGGTCAAAAATTTAGTGTACAGTCGGACATTCTCTTGTGTTATATATTCTTGATAATACCGATATTTCGAAAACAGCATAGGTGAACTCGATTTTCTCAGAAAAATTTTTTTTTCAAAATTGTCGAAACGTCATAACATAAACGGTATAAATAAAAACAGTCACTTCCGCTCCAACTCTATATACACCACTGACACTGAGTTTTTTTAGAACAATTCATGTTTTGTTTTCCGTTTGAAATTAAATTTTTATTGTTTAAAGCCTTTACTTAACATTTAATTTATTATTTATAGCTTTAACATTTATGCATGCCTTAGCTTTTGAATGGCATATTCCATTAGAATTGAAAACATGTAACTAATATAAATAATCAATTTAGAATACTTCGAGCGAAAGCAAGTAATTTTAGTTTTATGAGTATTATGATCATAGGTGTTTTTGGTCGGGTCCGCTAGGGGGGGGGGGGTCCACCCCCGGGTGGAAGGCCAAAATTTTTTAGGGGGGGTCCGGACCCCCCTGGCTTTTTAGGGGGGGGGTCGGACTGGGTGCGAGATTTCAAATTTGGGGGGGGGGGTTCGAATTTTTCAGCAAAATTTTTTTTAATGAATAATTTAAGTGTTTTTAGGTCTAATATTGAATTTTATGTATTAAAACAGCCTATTTAGGCCTTAAAAAGTCAGGGACGTAGCCAGAGTTTCATTTTGGGGGGGGGGGGGCGGATTTTAGTACAAAAAAATTTCGAGGGGGGGGGGGCGGAGCCCCCCCAATTTTTGAAAACGTTAGCAGGAGATAACCGAGATAAAGCTGTATAATACACTGTTTTTGGCCTAATAACTATTATCTAATGTTTTTAGCGGTAAAAATATGTTTCCTTAGTTAAAAATTACATAAGCACACATTGGCAGAGCTTGGATTTTACAAAAAGGAATTTAGAGACAATGTTAGTTTACAAACACCTTGGCTAAGCCCTAGACACTTGTAAAACCAAGGCACATGAGCAGCATCTCGGCTCCAACGCTCCCAGGGTACCTACCTATATGAAAAATTTGAAGCCAATGCTACAGGGCGGCATGTAAAAGTTAGGAGGAGGAGGTACATAAATTAAACAAGTAGATGATTGTTTGTTTTTCTTTCTGTGTAGTATTTATTACTTATAAAAATTATTAGATGAAGTTTGAAAGAACACTCAGCATCAGGCAACATAAATAACGAGGTATATATATGTATGTATACTATAGAAAGTGACCGCTGAGCAAAGCGAAGCGGAGTAAATTTCTGTTTTTGGGGGTCCATTGGTACGTTATTTTAAAGTTTGGTGCTGAGCGATTAGCGAGGCGCTAGAAAATTTTGAATTTTTAGCCTCTGAAAACCCCCAAATTTTACTATCTGGCGACCATTTTTGGGGCGCCGCGGCTGCCTCTTTTTGTCTAGCCACTATCCCTATTTTTCTTCTTGTTCCACCGTTTCGGGGGGGGAGGCTTCCGCCCCCCCCCCCCGGCTACGTCCCTACGTGTTAAGTCTAAGGCACACATAAAAATAATTACAACGTAACTAAATATCTTGTACAACACAGAGTACCACGGTGGTTCTTTCTATTGCCAATGCCTCTTATTTTCCTATTACCGTACCCCTCACCACCGTGTCCCGACTTGACCCCCCCAGTCAAGAGGGTGTGTGGTATAAATCCCCACACGCATAGGTTAATTAATTACTGCTTATTACGTGCTCTTTTCTCACTTTTATAACTGAGTTATTAAAATAGGGAAAAATCACTGCTTTTTACAAACAAAAAAAGGAAGTGTCCTAGTGTAATGAACAAAGGGCTCACAATACTGGCTTGTCCCCTTTTGTCCATTACATAACATAACTTCAAGGGAAGGACATTAAATTCATAAAGTCCTCCAGTTGGACTAATGAATGCTGTTTTTTCTTTATCTTCCTCCTTCATTTCAACTTGCCAGTAACCTGACAGAAGATCAAGGGTAGAAAAGTATACAGCACCTAGTGCGTCTAAGACTTCATTGATTTGAGGTAATGGAAAAGCGTCTTTTTTTGTAATTTTATTAAGACCTCTGTAATCCACACAAAATCGATTTGATCCATCTTTTTTCCTAATGATTACAATGGGACTTTAATATGGGCTTTTCGATTCTTGGATAACTCTTTTATCTAACATTGTTTTGATTTCATCATGTATGATTTTCTTTTGACTTTTAGGAACCCTATACGGTTTTTGAGGAATAGGTGGGTTATTACCAACGTCAACTTCATGACATAATAGAGAAGTTCAACTTGTGTCAAAAGGTCCGGATGAAAAAACATCGCTATTTTGGCAAAGTAGCTTAGCTAACTCAATTTTTTGGTTTTTGGTAAGTTCACTTTTGTCAAAATTGACTTCTTTGACAGGATCAAAGTCAGAAGGACGTTCATGTTTCGAAGGTGGTTGTGCTGCAAAGAGGATTGTCTCCGGATTTGGGTCATCCTCTGGATGAATCAACACGTCGTCAATCAGTTCAGAATTCATAACGTTTGCTTCTGTTATGCGCATATTTTTATGCAATGTGATTGGTGACGTAGTGGGATTAAGCAATTGAAGAAGAGCACAGCCATTACGATTTTTAGTGATAATTCTATTGACTAGAAGACCTGTCCTTTGGAAGGAAGGTAAGGCAGAGTCAATCAAGAGATTGACATTATTAGGCATAGGGGCGTCAACTTGAGCCCACAACAATTTCTCATGTCGCGCTGGGATGACAGTTGTGTCAAGGGCGACAATGGAAATATTATGAATCGGATAGACTAATGTTGGGTCCATGGAGAGTTCTGCTTCATTACTAAGACTGATAACGTCTTTTTGAAAATCAAATGTGACTTGACCCATTTGACAGAAAACTGAAGTACCTAGCAAGAGTGGAACAGGACTTGCAGGTTGAATATATATGGTTTCATGGAGGCGTATGCCACCAATTTGCAAGTGGACTTTACCAGTGGCTACTAATTGAACAGGACCCGATAATTTCATAGCAGTTGCACTGCAGCGC
Organism: Microlaimidae sp. YZB2_3; assembly: GCA_030248175.1. Lineage (NCBI taxonomy): Eukaryota > Metazoa > Nematoda > Chromadorea > Desmodorida > Microlaimidae > Microlaimidae sp. YZB2_3. Next base: position 38,600 of record JASAMX010003450.1, on the reverse strand, counting down.
AAAAACTGCACAGTTGAAGATAACATAAGTGCTACACTTTCATCGCAAATAGAAAGACATGCTCTTGTGTCAAATAGAGCTCTAATGTGGTGACCTTCAATACCAACTTTAGCTAGACATTTATAATACTTTGAAGTCCAAAACAACAATGGTTGAGGACTCAAAATACAAACTGACGGATTGGTATTTAGAAAAGTGTGCATTTTGTTTGGAAATTTATAAGTGTGTTGTCTTGCTGAATGTACACAAAAAACAAATATTAGTAATGTGACATTTCCTGTTGCTAACCACATTTTAGATTCAAAAAAATAAGCAATAGTAGTATTTAACAAAGCAACCGGAACTATTTGAACACTGAAAATTAATATTTGCAATAAACGAACCAAAAAGGACTGCTTACACAATGGATGCCGTCTCCAATGCAAAGGAGTGATTCTTGGCACTATGACACGGCTGTCAAAGTCCGGTTGTGTTAGATCAACTACTGGTGGGTTTTGAATTTGCAGTGGACAATCATATGGATGCGGTGACACCAGAGCTGATACAGTACCCCCTGGTTTTAAAAAGGGTGGTAACTGGGTGTGAGGTTTTTACCCACTTACGTTGAAAACAAGGCAAGAAACTGACGCCAAAACTCACAGCGACCAAAACAACAAACGCTTTTCTTTAAAAGCCGGGAGCATGGCGCATCCCAAACTGGGTTCCGCTTTGGAACGTCGCTCCAAAAGCTTCCAAAACTTGGCCAACGGACTCCTGTCCAGTTCCCACAGCTCCTCCTCATCCCGCAGCCAAGAAGGGGTCATGGACTTGAACATGAAGAAACTCAAACTCTATCAGCGCAAAGACAGCGTGGGAACACTCCTGAGTTTGCTGCCGTGGCCAAAGTTTGCCAATTTGCTCACCCTACCAGTCCCCCCGCTGGACCACACCCTGGACAAACTCCTCCTTTTCGCTAAAGTACTCAGCACACCCGCGGAGTATGATGAGCTGGCTCAAAAGGTAGATAAATTTCAAAATTCAGATGAAGCAGAATTAGCCCAAAAAACTCTATTGTGGTGGGCGGAGACCGAAGACAATTGGCTGGCTCAGTGGTGGATGGACATAGCATATTTGGAATGGAGAGTTCCTCTTCCAATCAACGTCAGCCCTGTAATACTGTTCCCACCCAATTTATTTCAGCCAGGAATTGAAAATCAGGTAAAATGAGCATTAAGCCTCGTGTACACGGCCCTCCGCTACCAAATTCTCATCAGAACCTGTCAACTTCCTATCGAAAGTTGGTAAAACGGAATTGGAAATGACCAATAGGATTGGCTCTTCGGAACCTACTGGATTCCCCATGAAAATGAAGGGCTGAATAAATCTGATAAACAATTAAAAACGCCGAAATTACATAAGCAGTTTGATAAGCAGTTCTCTAGCGCAGAATAGTCATAGGATTCCATAGGCTATCTATGGAATCCCACCTCCCAGCCAAGTGAGAGAAGTGAGGTCAACCCAAGATGAGGGGAACCCTCAACCCAATTTCCTTCCTTCAAAAATTGAGCAACAAATTTCCCAGTTAGTGACTATGGTTGGAAATTGTATGGCTATGTTTTCTGAAACTCAGTCTCGATTAGCCAAGGTTAAGCAAAACCAGCAGGTGGTTGAAGGGATGAAAAGTGGTGGGCGGGGTTATCCGTCTGCTCCTCTTTACCCCAACGCTACCCTCGACCACCACACAAACCTTTCGGTCAGAACATCCTCAGAAAAATAATAACCAATTTTTTACCTGCGATCAAAAAATGCAAGAATTACCTGCTCAGCAAAGACGGAAAGTCCGCTTTATAAAAATTGATTTTGCAAAATTATTCCCTCCTTCCCTTGGGAAGTTCACCGGGGAGAAAAATACCATAGCCTTTGGAGTCGGGCTAAGGGAATTTAATTCAATAATGGATGGAGGTGGAATAGAGTGGGAAGATAGGACTCTTTACATAGGTCAAGCTTTAGAAGGTTTTGCTAACCAAACATACAAGGACGTAGAATTTTATATTTGTAATGATTACAAAAATATATAATACTATATAATATATTAAGGAAAAATATGTCACTCAATCTCAGAAGCGAAACGATTTGGTGCCATTTTTTGAGCACTACCATTAATTGTTGTGCGCATAAAATGGCAAAACAACTGCTCTTATTGAGGCATATGTCGTGTAAATGGGCACTGCTCAAAATGTAGCAGTGTTTTTGCGCATATACTTGCATGATAATTCGAACGCACTGCATTTTGAAGCACACTGCACTTTTTTAGCAATTTTATGCGCATATATGCGCATATACTGCACATGAAATGGCACAACCGCTTGAAACAAAAAAAATAAACCCACTAAAAACCAGTACTTACTTTTCACATTGTACACAAAATACAAACTTTTAGTATAGACATACAAAAATAAAATCCAATACAATGCACAAAAAGATCTATTTATGTATTGCATTGGATTTTATTTTTGTATGTATATACTAAAAGTTTGTATTTTGTGTACAGTGTGCAACTAAGTAGTGGTTTTTAAGTGGGTTTATTTTTTTTTGTTTCAAGCGGTTGTGCCATTTTATGTGCAGTATATGCGCATATATGCGCATAAAATTGCTAAAAAAGTGCAGTGTGCTTCAAAATGCAGTGCGTTCGAGTTAGCATACAACTATATGCGCAAAAACACTGCTACATTTTGAGCAGTGCCCATTTACACGACACATGCCCCAATAAGAGCAGTTGTTTTGCCATTTTATGCGCACAACAATTAATGGCAGTGCTCAAAAAATGGCACCAAATCGTTTCGCTTCTGAGACTGAGTGACATATTTTTCCTTAATATAATATATAGTATTTTATATTTTTGATGATTGCTTGATTTTTGATTATTTATATTTTTGATGATTTTGATGATGATAGCCTAGTTCTTGAGCACTAACAGGAAAATTTGGTCGACATGATTGGTACTGTCGTACCAGATATTTCTGGAATGGTCTTAAACCTGATATTAAGCAAGAATTAAGCATGGTAGATTGTCCAAGCAAATTTGTACAAGCTGTTCGTAAGGCAAGCAAAGCTGAGGATTTGATTAAAGCTGATCAGAAAAAGAAACCCTTTGTTGCTTATTCTGCGCCTCCAACTTCTTCTCCAAGTGGTGGGGGAGGTTTTCCGAACCGCGGGAGAGGAATACACGCGGGATGTCTCGTCAGAATAACAATAATAGTAATAATAATTTGCAAAATCAGAATGGGGCAAACCCTCCTGCTAATAACCAACAACAAGAGTCAAGTAACCAGGCAGGAAATACTTCCCCCGGGAATGTCGTTAATGGACGATGGACGGGTGGCCGGGCAATCTGCGATTATTGTGGTCCTATTGGACATACAAGTCGTTCTTGTTGGTATAAACTGGGGAACAATAGAGGTAATTATTGAGGAGCTCAAATGTCATCTAATTGGAGTGCAAACAATAATAATAACAATATGGGGTTTAATAATGTGAGACAACAAAATTATCAAAACCAAAATAGTTTTCAGCAAAATCAAAATAACTTTCCATAAAACGTCAATCCTCAACAAGGTAATTTTTACCATCAAAATTTTAATAATTCTGCAAACAATAGTTATACACCTCATGTTATTCAACCAAACATGGGAAACGGTAACTACCAAACTGTGCAACAGGACCCTTCAAACCAGATAGCGGTTAACGCACCACCCGGTAATAGGGGGGTCCGGGCGTCGCTACAGTAATAGTAGAACCTCAGATTCCACCTGCGGTTGGGTCGGTTGGACCGGCTTTTCTTCGAGAGGAGAGAGACCAATATGGTTCCTCTCTATTCTGGGGAGAAGTACCGCTCGTAAATGACCAAAGAGGGAATCCACCTAAAGCACCAAAAATTATTGAACCAAATGGCGCAGATGAACCAATAACCCTTAGTTCTACCTATTTGGAGTCAGTGTCTACAAATCCATATATTCAGGATATGTGGAATATGACAACCACCGCAGGAAAAACAAGCAGAGGTACACAGGAGGAAAGTATGTCCGCAAGAGTGACAAGCAATATAAAACTAGAGGAAGTAGTAAATTCTAAACAAATTCAAAACAAGGAACTGGACCCTAATTTCATTAATAATTTAACCGACGCTATTTATAAAAACTTTGAAGAGGCAGGAGACAGATCTCTGTGAGGCATGGACCAAATCGGGATACCTTCCTGGGAAGAAAAGATGCCTTTAGCAGAAGTCTCATCTTCTGATGACAGATTCCTTATCAGCAAGGATAAACTAGTCGTTAACTCACCTTCTTCAAATTACCACTCACAAGTTAAGGCCATATCCCACTCTTATTCAAAAGTTAGCGTCTCACAAAGTCCAAAAAATGTCAAAACGTCGCAAATATCAGATTTCCATATCTACAACCCTCATAAGGTACCTAAACAAATACCGCAGTTGACGATCAAAAGAAACATGGAATTTGGGATCAGCTCGTTTGTTCTTGGGACTGCCCCAGACAATGATACTTCCTTGCTTATCACAGAACAGCAGTCTGATCCTCAATTTTGGGACATTTATAAATACCTAAATCTTCAGACACTTCCCAAATCAAAAATGGATCAAAGAAAAATTCTCCGCCTGTCTAAAAATTATTTCCTACAGGATGGGGTCCTTATGCATTCATTGGGTCAAAAACGTTGTTGTAGTCCACAGTTTGTAGGCCAAATTGTCTTACCTCAGGGTCAACGTCGAATTGAAGCATTGCGCTCCGCTCATGATGATATCTTGATCAGAAAGCCGAAACCATAGTTTGCGCTTCACAATACAAAGAAAATCTTCACAACCGCATACCATCCACAAACAAATGAGCTTACTGAACGTTTCAACCATACATTAACAGCAATGCTTACCCCCTATGTCAACAAGCATCACGATGACTGGGACTTTGCCCTGCCCTTTGTAACAAGTGCTTACAATTGTTCACCTCAGGAATCCATTGGTGAAAGTCCTTTTTATCTGAGGTTTGGTCGTGATATGCGGGTACCCATTGATGTGAAGTATGAGTTGACACGTTCTCCATATGTTGATTACGAGGATAACTATCTTGACCATGCTCAAGTAGTTACGACCCAACCTCGTGACCTTGTTAAACAAGTTTTGCCCAAAGCACAGGAACATCAGAAGCGTAACTACAATAAAAGAGTGCACACCAAACCTATCTCAATTGATAGCCTTGTCCTTAAGTTTAATCCCGCTATTAAACCCACTGAATGCGCTAAATTTGTTAGTCAATGGACGGGACCATACAAAGTACTGGATATTGACAAAACAAAGGGTATTGCAAAACTTACGCTATCATCTGACGCTAAACCCAAAGTCAAATGGGTTAATTTGCAACGACTTAAATAGTATACACCTCGTGTTGACACTACTAAGTCAGAACAACGCGTGCAACCTGCATGTGCATGTAAACCACCAGTAAAACCAATAACATTTTGTGACTCTTCGAACTTCATCGCTAACACACATCTTGAACCAAAATGCAAATTTGATTACCTTGGAAACAGCGATAATAATGGTGTAGACAGAAAAATGGAACTTAAAATACAGAATTCTGGTTACGATATTCATTTGAAAGAAAATTCTGAAAAACCAGACTGTATACAATTGGAAAAACCTAAGGGTACGTCTAATACTGGAAGGTCCAACAAAAATCACCGTAAACACCTCATCAATTGCCAAAAAGGTTGCTATCGATGTGCTGAACTTCAAGTCCGTAAAATAATAACACCGCCAAAATTCCCAAAAACAAGTCTTGAACCACAACCACACCATTTACTCCCATAGATGTGATACTCGAAACATTTGAAAATGACAATGTAGATTCCTTGCTGCTGTTAAACGCATACATTTTTTGTTTGTGTTAAGTTAAAATAATAATTACTCAAGTACATACATACCACACGCATTCAACATATTATTACAAGCATATATCAAAATAATCAGCAACAGAAAAAAATCGCATAACCGCCTAAACAACCAATGTCGAGACGTGAAGACTGGAATCTGTATGCAAAAATGGAAAAGGTAAAATTTATTGAGTGAGGTTATTCCTGGGTCTGATCAGCCCATCTCAAAGGAATACAACTTAATGGGCCCTACCTAAGAAAATATTTTTGAAGGCATACACCAAAATATGTAAAAAAAGTATAAAGGTTGAAAAAGTATTAAAGAGAAGTGCACACAAAAAATTAATAATCATTACGTACTAAACAAGCGCGCTAGAGTGGTACTGTCCAATCACACAAAAAATGCGATATAATAAAGGTATAAATGTTGTATTGTTGATAAAATAAGTACGTTATGAATTGAAATTGAAAATACACATGGATCTTTAGGTTGTTAGGTTATTTTTTTCTCTTATTTGTTTTGAAATATAACAGCGCAAAATCACACAGCAGCGTAACGTACTTGCACTCAAGGATCCCTTCTTCTACTTGTCGTACCAATAACATTGAGTTACATACATTAATCAAATCAATGTGGTTTATTTTATATGTAATGCCTCATGTGTTAAGGCAATCATTTCCGTAACTCTTATTTTTCATGGCCAACTTATTAATTATTGTATAAATACAAGTATATATCTTCATAGTCGGCATTACTCTAATTACATGTGTCAATCTTGTTTTTTTCGTTTTGTATAGTATTATTAAAAACACATGTTTATCTAAAATTTTCTCATTTTATAAATGTTTAGCGTTATACTCAGTTTCAAATATCCTTTTTTCTATTTTCTATTTTTGTGTTTCTTAGTTACACTGTACATATAGTTCTCTCAAAAATATTTTCTACACAGTATACTAATATTAATTTTTTCTTTTGTGTTGTTATTGGTATGAGTAAGTAGTAAAGGAAATCAAGAAATATATTATTTCTATTGTAATTTAGTAAATCCGATGATTCATATGTATGGCTTATCACTGGCCTATCTCTGCTGTTTGGGAATTGTCATCACTCTATTATTATATAATTGTTATGTATACTCTAACAAAACTCCACTGGAACTCTTGCAATTTCATACTTATCGATTTGGAAGGAATTTATAACAAGGTTCTTTCTAGTTGTAATTGATTTATTTAATACCAAGAACAGTCATCATGATAAACTTACTTCCACTTATAAACAATAAATCTCTTCCTGCTGCTACTTACAAACAATTTCTATAAATTTGTACTCGTCTCCTGTTCAAATTGTGCATCTAACAAACTCAATTTTTTTATGAAGAATATTAATAGTGATACAGACTGTTTTTGATTCAATTGTTAAAAGTCGCTGACCTTCCGAGACATTCAGATGATAATTGCTATTTATTTGTTTACATGTTTTTTTTTTACTTGTCTCCTACTTATATCGTGCTTTACTTGTGTTTTTGTAGTACCGTAATTTGTGTTTTTTTCAATTTTTTATTAGTGTAACTTCTTACCTGTAAATTGTTGTTTTGTGTTGTATTTTTTGTGTGATACTAGTCTTTTTGTGTGATATCCTGTATAGAGGCAAGAAATTTACATAGGGTGCCTAGCCGCTAACTGTTGGCCCCTCTGTTTGTTAAAAAAAGGGTTTATTGTGTTAGGTAAGGTACCCCGCTCTCATCCACGCTCCGCCCATGTTGGTATGCTTCCCTTAGCTGGGGACAGCTACGGACTGGTGGGGGAGGTGGGGCGGAAAGCGCGTGGCAGTATAGGTCAATTAAATAAAACATATAATATCGTTTTTTTATAAGTCGTCATTACGCCCGCTTTCATTTGCGTTTTTATCATATTCAAATTTTTGTCGCCACATATGTCAATTAAATCGTTCCATGCAGTAAAAAGGCTCTGTACCGTGTATGGGCAGTAAAGGGGTTTGTATCATGGTTTTGCGCGTTGACTACTGACTGGTTGTGTCTACCGCTTTGATTAAACCCCATTAGTTGGCAGCCCCAGCTTAGGTTTATTTATGCTTAACCTATTTTTATGGATATTAATTGAGACGCCAACAATCTGTAGTTGGTCTGGGCCCACTTAGGTAGGAAAATGTGTTAAGCGGAGATAATTCAGTGGCTGACTGAGTTATCTCCTTGAGATAGGAAAGCGACCTTGATAACTTTTTAATATGGTGGAATGGCCTCGATTCTATTGTATTTGGTACAGGCACCATTTTTAAAAAACTTGCACATAAAATAAGTTTTAATTACTCTTTATGCTAAGCTAGTTAGGTGAAATAACCCTTTGGAAGGGAGTTGTCAATAGCTCCTTCCCGCATCGTCATCGTGTTGTAACCAAGTTTTTAAATTAAGTGTAAAATTCTTTATAAAACAAACTTCTATTAAACCGCTCAGTAAGACCTCTAACACTAGTCTCACATATGTATTTTATGCTCTAAAATTTCACTTTGTTTTTTGGCTAAAAAGTATAGCCATTGTAGTAAATCAAAATTACGTTTAAACGTATTTCAAGCTAAAGCCTTTGCTAAATTTTGCTTAAACACTTTTGTTGTGCAATGTTTACTAACATGTTTGCCGCAACGCGGTCAGTTATTGTAACGTAATTTTTCGAAATAAACCTCTAGTGTAATCTGTCATAAACATCTTTAATATCGCGCTGAGAAATCGCCAGCATATTCAAACGTCTTATTTTACATAAAACTTGCTTCCAACACGTGTTAAGCCTAAGGCACACATAAAAATAATTACAACGTAACTAAATATCTTGTATGACGCAGAGTACCATGGTGGTTCTTTCTATTACCAATCCTTCTTATTTTCCTATTACCGTACCCCTCACCACCGTGTCCCGACTTGACCCCCCGGTAAAGAAGGTGTGTCGTATAGATCCCCACACACATACTCTCTAAACTCACTTAATGGTTTTGAAATTAGCCTTTTACTTATTTTTTCCTAACTTTTACACAAAAAGGCTGATCGACACGTTTTAATCAAAAATTCTTAAAAGGGTTTTAGTTTTACAGTTACTGGTTTGGCACTTACTGATATCAAACCAGTAACTAAGGTTTATGGTTTTTTAATGGTTTCCACGGTTTTTAATGGTTTTCACTTTTATTAGTTTTAGTCGTTTTTAGCAGGTTTGATACTTACTGATATTAAAACCAGTAACTAGGGGTTGAATCGGTTACTTTTATTATTATTTGGTCGTTTGAAGCATAATTTTTGATAAAACCCAATTAGCATATGGTTTTCTGTTACTATTTTGACAACAACAAACAAACAAATTACATTATATTTGCCGCATAAAACATACATAAAACAAGCAGAAATAACAACAAAAGCATGTCGTCTTGAAATTTTACGGTTTTTTAATGAAATTAAAAAGCTCTAACATTTAAACAATTTCGCATCAAAGGTTTTACCTCATATATATTTTAAGATGTTAAATTCAAACAGCTCAAACATAAAAGTAGTTAAGAATTAAAAGATAACTTAAATAATTTCGGCTGCAAATTTTAGCTGCGAATTTTAGCTGCCTAAGGTTTTAGTTGTTTCTTTATAAAATTTGGATATCAATATCTAAGATATTGAAAATTCATTTCGCGCACATATATAGAAACGTCCAATCTTTAAAGTTCAACAAAAAGTTCAAAATAAGTTTAATTTATAATATTAATAAAATTCTTACATTTATTTCATTGATCATAAATCAATTAATTAAATCCAAAGCGAACAAATGATTGTGTTTTCCAGTCAAAAAAAGTGCTGCAAAAACACTAACTCCCAAGTAGAAATACCGCTTCGTACAAGGAAGTTAATGTCCGTGCATACACACGTCCATTTTCGCGAATTTCTTTTGAGCATTTACCATTTAAGATTTAAATTTTATATATTTTTTTATTTTAAAAATAGCGCAAGTGAAATAAATATGAAATTCATTTACAATTAAACTTATTAACAGTTTTTGAGATTTGTCAGACAACAGGGTTTTTTCAATCTTGACATAAGTTTTTGAACTGCCGTTGTTCACTAAGAGCATCTATTACAATAATGAAAATCACATCCCGTCAACCGTCTTAGTGAGATCATAAATACGTGTTTTAAATAATAGTTTACTGTTTTGAACGATGTTGCCACTAAAATTTTCGTCTGGTTGCTTTGAAAGTCATGCAAATCATTAAAGCCTCAATTAGTGGTTTACTGAAATAACTATTTTTCAGTAATCAATGTGTTTTCTTACAATAATAGCAATATAACTAAACGTGTGACTGGTTTCAAAACCATTAAGGCACTTTAGAGAGTAGGTTAATTAATTACTGCTTATTACGTGCTCTTTTCTCACATTTATAACTGAGTTATTTAAAATAGGGAAAAACCACTGCTTTTTACAGACAAGGAAAGGAAGTGTCGTAGTGTAACGAACAAAGGGCTCACAATGCCGGCTTGTCCCCTTTTGTCCGTTACATAGATAAACTACCTAAAATTTATAAACAATTATTTGCTCAAATTAAATTTTCTAGTGTATTTTAGCGCCTTAAATTAAAATTTGCCCCCCCCTAACAAAGGGCTGCCCTATACCTCCCTGACAAGAGGCTCTGCCACTTGACCAAGCTGGGGAGTTTTCGCTCCACAGACCAAGCCCCATTTCAAAGAAGTTGCCGTCCCCCCTTAGCCTCTTCAGGGATGGTATTACTCCCTCCCCCCGGACCGCCTCCTTCAAAATGAAATTCTGGGCACGCCACTGCATGAGCAATAAAAGAGGAGAAACCAATGAAAACTTGGTTTGGGAGTACTTTGTTAGTTACAAGAAAGGCAACTATGCTTCTTGCCAAATTTAGTCCCATTCACACTTATGCACAATGCACGATGCACAATGCACAATGCATTAAAACTCCAAAAATAGGTGTTCACACTTACGCACAATGCACGATGCACAATACACAATGCATTATCAGACTTGGAACGGCGTTCCAAGTTTTGTGTGAGTAGCAGCGCGCTTCAAAAATTTGTAGGTACTTTTTTCGCAACGTACGTACATTGAGAATTTTTCTTCTTAAAAAACGAATCAAATAATAAATATTCTTGAACAAACGACTTCACGTTTCATTATACATAAAATTTAAAACATATTTTTGTGTTTACACAAATATAAAACATAATTCTATGCAAAAATAAATACAAAAAGAGTGATTTTAGAACTATATTTTGGAGTTTTTTTTAGCTTTGTTGACTAATATTCAGGATAGTTTATCCCATTGACGACCCATCCCCATCCCATCGTTGACTGATTCAGGTTTCGTTTTTTAATAAGAGAAAAAAGCATTTTAAACCGTATTTAACAATAGTTTTGGCTGAAAATTCGTTTTAATGCATTATGCATTGTGCATAAGTGTGAACAGGTACTATAATGCATTGTGCATCGTGCATTGTGCATTGTGCGTAAGTGTGAACGGGCCTTTAAGGATTGTTCTAACCCCAAAACAAACTCAATTTTCGCAAAAATTATAAAAAAAACACTTAAAATTTCACCACCAAGAATAGAAAAATAATATTCTGATGTTGTATTTTGTTTAAATATTATTGCAATATATTATAACAGAACACTCGATTTTAGATGGGTAACGATTTACAGAGTTTGAGGTAACGATTTATAGAGTTTAAGTTTATGACAATTTTTTATAGACTTTCCTATAAAAAGGTATTTAGTTTAATTTTTCCACAAAAAGTTCTGAGATGTTTTCAAGTCAATTTTGCTGCTTTTGATAATTTATTTTTAGTTTATATTTAATCGATATTTTTTTATATTTTTATTATTCAATTTTTTTTAATTAACCTTTACCCAAGATAACACCTTGCAAAAAATTGTTTAAATGTTTAAAAAATAAAATAACAGTTGCAAAAACCACAACATGGCCCCGATTGTTTTTAATCTTAAACGTTAAAAATGGTTTGTTGCGATCCTGAATCTTTTTCTTTGAGTTTAATGAATTCTATTAGGGTGAAAACAGTTTGGTTGTAAAGTAACCACTCATTGTCAGAGAAAACATCACGTGGGGAGAAACACCTAACGCAACTTAATAATAATTGGTTACATTATGCCAGAAAATATTTTATTAAAATTTTTGTTCTCGCTTTTTTCATTCTTCATTTCTTCCTGGCAGCAAGCAGTTATGCCCTTAATTTCAGCCTGAAGGATTTTAAATTTTAGGCTATTAAAGAGTTTTCTCCAACAAACTTATTCTAAAAAACACTGTGCGTTTAAAACAATGAGTAATTTATTCATTACAAAAATACTCGTACTGGTATTAATACTAGTACTAATTCCTAGAATACTGGAATTAATTTTGGCCTTTTGAAATGAAAAGAACGGGACTCTCACCAGATGATGGGGAAATCGCAAAAAATAGCGCCGAGCCAATTTTAGCAGAAAAAGTTGAAAATTCAAAGTAAAACTTTCAAAGGCAAGGAGGTTTGCGAAGTCAAAATAAATCCAAAACTCCTGTTCAAAATAAAACGTAGGACGAATGCACAGGTTTAAATATTAAGTATTTCAACGCCAGAAGTACTAAAAATAAACTTAATGAACTTGATTGTCTTTTAATTTCAAAGAAATTTGATGTAGTATGCATAAGTGAAAGTTGGGCCTATGATTTTTCGGACCCTTGGGACGATTATTATTTTTTTTTGCTACTGCGCCCTGGCTTACAGCGCTGCGTGCTTTCTTTGATTGCAGATTTTCAAAGTACATTTTCGATTTTAACGGTCGGTTGGAAATACAATTTTTGGTTTGCGACCTGCTGAACGCCATTCTCGGCTTTATTGTCATCGATTTTCTGCTCCTGTGGCCTGCGAGCGGTTTTGTGGCACCTCGTTTTGCCCGTTTTTTGCTGTTTTGGCTTACTTAAGCCAGAACCGGTACCCGCGCTTCGCTGCAGTTTAATAAACATCCTTTTATTCTGTTTATTGCCCTTTTGGACGGGCGTCATTTTTTATTGGTGGCCATTTCATTTTTCTGCATCTGTAGGCTACCACAGGCTGCTTCCGGATTTTGCGGCTTTTGGGAAGGCCGTTTGGTTTTTTTCACGGTGCCTTCTTTTTGTTTATTGCCCATTTGGACGGGCGTTTATTTTGTTTGTTTGCCGTTTTATTGTTGTTATTATCCAAATAACCGTTTGGTCCAGTATGTCACCTCAGAAGGTTACAAAATTCCCATCACTGCTTTGAGTTCTGTTACAGTTCCATATTTTGATGAAAAATTTAACTCAAATTTAAACCCTACGTGCACTGGGTGCTCTCTCAAATGCATCAAAAATGGAATACAAATCAATTCAATTGAAGGTGTTGGTTTAATTGAAGCTTGCGTTTATCCTTTTTGTCTTAAGTACGGAGTCCTTTAGGGCTGTCCTGTTGTTGAATATTATTAAAATTATTGTATTGTTGCATGGCGATTAAAGACAGAAATAATTTGAAATTATTTATTCAACGTTTTAACCTGATAAAACACAGGCCTTCGTCAGGAAATCTGAAATTTTGAAAAAATTACTATGAATAAAAACACACTAAAACACGGGAAAGTAGATATAATTATACTAAATAATAATTTCAAAAACGTGGATTATACTTTAAAATTTTGTAATAAAACCTTATATATATATCAGGTACTAATTTACAAATTTCCGTACTATGAATATTTAAAAAATCAATATTGTCCTTATTAACTGATATAAAACAAGCTTCTTTAAAACGAAGGGCAAAATAATTATTGTCACGTGCTAAAAACTTGGTAAAACTGAAATTATGTCCAGTATTCCGGGAATGTAAAGAGAGTGCTGAAAGTGAGGAGTCTGGTGCATTGCTATTTGCTGCTCGTTGGTGTTCAGAAAAACGTAATGAAAATGTACGTGTTGAAAGTCCAATATAAAACGCACTGCAATTGTTACAATTAATTAAATATACGACACTTTTTTGGTCAAGATTTTCTGGGCGGGGGCCAATATGATAAAAAAGAAAAGACCTTAAAGAAAGGGGAGAGCTAAAATAGGAGGGGAACCCAACGCTTTTTAAAATGTTTTTGATTTTATATGAGGAAGAGCCAAAAAACGGTAAAGAAATGATAGGTAATTTAGATTTTGGGGTTGTTGGTAATGCACAGGTGGATTTAAAACGCGTAAAATCAAAAAACCTTGACACAAACTCTTGATCATAACCATGTTTATTTAAAAAAATATTTGTAAGGAAATCGAATTCATTTTTAAGCAAGAATAAATTAGTGTCGAATGAGTATCGAAGCGCACGCAATTTTAATGTATTAAGTGTTGAAGACATATATTGATTAGGAATGAAAGAATATTTTGATATATACCTATTTGAATGAGCGGCTTTACGATAAACACTAATTTCAATCTTGTCTTCAAAACATTCGATAAAACAATTGAAAAAAGACAGTTCATAATGAGATTCAACATGAGATTCACAAGAGGATTCACAACGAGATTCACAAAAAGTTTCAAGTTCGAATGTAAAACGTACTTTGGTAGCAGATAAAAATTATGAAATTCATATAAAAACAAACGTAAAACAGCATTTTTATCAGCATAAGGAGGAGTAACATTGAATATTAAAAACACATCATCTATGTACCTGCGATAAAAAATAGGCTTAAGAACTTGAGGACATACATTGTTTAAAAAATCAGTTTCTAAAACGCCTAAGTACAAATCACTTATTGAAACAGAAACAGGGCTACCCATAGGAACACCATAATTTTGGCGGTATAAAACATTATCAAATTTTAAAAAAACTATTGTTTAACACACATTTAAATAAATTAACTATTGTACGAATAGAAGCATTATTAAAAAATGGCACATTTTAAAGTTAGCAATCCCTATCCAATTGCAACTGTTTATTTCTCCCCAGAATTTGCACTTACTCGACACACTGTAGATGTAAAAATATGGTTGAATGGTTTTTTACTAAAACAAATGGGCATTGACTGTGAAGCTGAACCTTTTTGTGAAATTATATTGTGCACATTTTGTCTTGACCTATTGAGAAACCCACATTGCCTACCTTTGCTTTCAACTTTTGTTTATTTTGTAATAGCCTACGTTTTTCTAATAATCTTGTACAAATCTTTAAAAATCTTGCGAATTGGACTGAAAATGCTGTATTATTTCATAATTTGCTTATTTTTTGTGACACAGCGTTGTTTCCATTGCATAATTTCCCAAAATTTTCAACGATTTTGGAGAAACACTCAACAACAAAATGATGACTTTGAAGTTTTGGTTGAAAAACCAATCAATTTACATCTTTTGCAAAGAAATCGAAGACATCCATTGGCTATGAGCATTTTTATCCTACTAAATTTTATAGTATGTTCTTCAGCATGTGCTGATATCACCTCTCTTACAGCAAACAACTCTGAATGCAACATTAATAATCAAGGTCAAAGTAACTTGCACTCTTTCAGAAACAAGTTTATTAACAATTGTACCAGCAAAACAACAGTCGTGTATGCTAATTAAGGGACCCAATAATGACACCGCTTGGAACCCTTTCAATAACTACAAAAGACATTACAAAGGAGTGCAAAGTTAAATCTAAATTTTTTACACGGTCCGTATCTTACCACGTAGAAGCGCACAAGCATTGCAGTCACGCTGGTTCATGCAAAGGTGAAAAATGCGGCTCAGCTCATCACAATTCCAAATTACCTGAATTTAGTTAAGCCAATAACTTCCCTGGCTACACACATTGTGTTCAATCTGTGGATGTGCCGCGTGCTCCTGTTTTTCTGCACTTCTGCATGCTTGTTTTATCGTGTTTTTACTAAGCCTACTAGTAAAACCATATATGAAGTGTTTACATGTCCCAACTGGGTGTTCAGAGTCAAACAAATCGCAACAGTGCATTTTCAAGATAGATCTCGTGAGGAGCACATTTTCACTCTTTACCCGGGGAGAGCTCCATCAGTATGGAAAAAGCTCAAATTCGGACTTACAACAATTACTGTTCCGCCCGCACCACTACTTTCTTCCAAATTTTTAACTGATGGGTCTCAAACAGTTATTTTACCATCTACGGGAGAAGTAGGACAGTAGGACTGTCGAAATCAACAAGATGCCAATCAATTTAATTGCTTTTTTCCGCTGCAAACATGTCAATGTGACCCTTAAGAAGAAAATGTCAATTGTGCTTGTGATGAAGAAAGCATTGACAAATTATTTCAACAATCTGAGCTGGTTATTCCTCAAATCTTACAAGGATTAACAATCACTGGATCTGGAAAAAATATATTTGCAGAATATGGGGATATTTCAAGTTTACAGCTGCAAATAACACTTAAAAGATTTCGGTTATCAACAAAAGTGGAAAAGAATATTTGCTCAATAAAAGTGACAAAATTTGAAAGCTGTTACACATGCTTATCCAGAGCTAAACTATATTACAATTGTAAAACGGATTTTGGGACCGGTTTAGCCCATGTAAACTGTGAAAATGGGATCGAATTTTCAGCTAATTGTAATGCACGCGGAATTCAAACAACTGCAACTCTGTCATTTCAACATCCAGATGTTGATCAAATTTGTGTTGTTCAGTGTCCTGCGGGTGAAACAAAATTTAATTTAAATGGAACCCTGATTTACATAAATGCAAATCAATTGTCTCACGTAACTAGTTTTGTTTCAAAAAATGCAACGGCTACAGATAACAGGTTTTCTGTAAACTTTGGGTTTTTAAACACATTATTGCCAAAGGGTTTACTAAAACGTATTTTGTATATTCTCTTATTCATTGTTTTTTATGCATTGCATTGGCTTTAACCCCTTTTATTGTCAGACTTCTAATAAACGGATTTGTTTCTTTATTATCCAAGTTACAGCACATTAGTACATATAAAAATAACAAATCGCAAAACAGTTAATCAACTTATATAATTTTTGTTATACAAAGTTTGCAACCTGTGTAACATAAACTGGGTATATCTTATAAATTCTAATCAAAGAAATGTGGTTAATCTTTAAGCCTAATGAACTTTTATAAATTGTGCAAGTATTCCATATTTTGTTTCGGCCGGAGTGTCGTAATGTTTACGATTTTATATTTGATTTTGTTTACGAATAATGAATTGTGTTATTTAAGCTAAGTTATATCGGTAAATTCTTTCAAAGTTTCTAAATATCTTAAGTTTCAAGTGCTAGCCTACGCTCGGCGACTTTAGTCAAAACAATTTAATATCTTGTAAAGATTGTTGGCTATGTTTAATGTTATCGTGTAAGTATTGTGAATATACGAACGTCCTTTTAATTTTATAATAAATATATTATTGGGGTTTTTCACATCTTACATGACACCCCGTTCACAAAGAAATTCAAAAAGTCAAATTTATGGAAGAGATTAACATTAAACTGACAAGTGTAAACTACCCCTGCATTTTTGTTGGAGATTATAATTTTTCTAATATCAAATGGGATTAAATATACCAATAGGAGACAGCCCACTAAGTAAGTTTGTAAATTGTGTTATGAACTGTGGAATTATAAACTTTGTGAATTTTCCTTTCCCTGAAAACTCAGATGCTATTCTTGACCTTTTATTTGTGAACCAAACAAGTTTACTTACGTGAAATGCGAACAGCCTTTTTCTGTTGAATGCGCGCGATAGGTTTTAAAGTTAATTTTGACGTTAGCAGTAACAAAGAAATTAAAAGAAAAATTAAAAATTAAAAAAACTGATTTTGACGGCATTGACGGCATTGACGGCAAGAACACCCTTTCAAAAACTGACTGGCTAACAATTTTTTGCGAATCTAAAACTGTAAATGACCTTTATTTAAATTTTTTTAGAAATCAATAAAAACTGTATCAAAACTTTTGTACCTGATAAAATAGTCAAAACTAAAAGGCTGCAGTATCCAAAAAATATTTAAAAACTGTATCAAAACTTTTGTACCTGATAAAATAGTCAAAACTAAAAGGCTGCAGCATCCAAAAAATATTTTAAAGCTAGCGAAACAAAAAAAGCGTTTATAACGCCAATCTAAATTCTCAGATTTTTCAAAGACAGAATATAAATCTTGTGCCACAACTTACAAAAATGCCGAGCAAACATTTTATGAAAATCTTGAAGATAAAACTCTAAATAATGATAATATTCATTTTTTTTATCAATATGCAAATAAAAAGTTTAAACAAAGATCTTGGTTATTGGATCAATAAAGCGGAATGACGGCTCACTAACAAACAATACTAACGAAAAGTGCGATATTTTTTAAAAATTTTTCTGTTCGATTTTTACTGTGGGTAATGGTAATTTACCAATTTTTCTTCATTGAATTCCTAATAATGTCAGAATTCATAGCGTTAGCTTCCCAATTAAAATCCCAAAAAATTAAAATCACTTCCAAACAAGTTTTCTCAAGCACTTGATGATCTCCTAGCTTTCTATTTAAAGCAAGTAGCTTTTGAATTAACTGGACCTTTAACGAAAATTTTTGAATTATCATTGCAAGCTGGTGACATGCCCGAATTTCGAAAAGAATTATTAGTGCCACCTATTTTTAAAAAAGGGTTAGCTCTATTACCAATAAGTTTAGACCAGCGAGGTTGACTAGCGTTTGCTGCAAAACTATGGAAAGTGTTATTTTTGATAGTATTTTGTCTTATTGTTTTAAAAATAATATAATTTGGATTTTTAGCTGGAAGATCAGTAGGTCTGCAGCTTTTAGCCTGTTTTCAGGAATGGATGTTGAGTATAAATTGCAAATACTTTGTGGATATTGTATATGTTGATTTTTTAAAGTAACATCTTTACGATTTCAAAAATCTCTAAATAATTTTACCAAATGGTAAACGTGGCAATTAGAAGTGTCAAGTTTTGTCTTTAGGACATAAAAATCCAAAATACAAGTATACACTAAAGTCTAACAACATAAAAAATGTTAATCAAGTCCGGGATTTAGGTATTTTTGTTTGTTCTGATCTCAAATTTTCAGTACATTGCTCTGAGATTGCAGCAAAAGCGTTGCAAAAAGTTTCAATAATTTTCAAGCGTTTTCCGCAAAAAATATGAACACACTTTTAAAAGCTTACATTACATACATACAATTTCTGCTAGAGTTTGAATTTATTGTTTGGTCACCATATATGCAAAAAGATATAGAATGTATTGAGCATGTGCAAAAAGTTTTTACACGTAGGCTCTATATCAGGTGCTCATTTCCAACTGTAGATTATCAAACACGTTTACAGGAATTAAATTTAGAACCTTTATTTTTACATAGGAGAAAAACTGACTTAATTATGAATTTTAAAATTTTACATGGTACACTGATTTTGACCATACAAAATTGTTTTCATTACGTAGATTCTTGAACACGTGGTAATGCCTTGAATTTAAAAAAACGAACTTGTAGGTTAGATAGTTTTAAAAATTTTTTAGTAATATAATCATTGATGATTGGAATTCATCAATCGCTGCCCAGCAAAGTTGTTATTTCAACAACATAAATAAACTTGTTTTGCAAAAATATATGCAATTATTTTTAGCTTTTGTAAAAAAAAATTTTCGAACCCCTTAGCTGATAATTAGTATGTTTTTTTATATTGTATTAATGTATTTTATTGTTTATTAGAAATTTTGATATGATGAACTTTTGAAATTTATATATTGCAAATTAGTGTTAATTATTTTAACCTGTGCAATAAACTAATTTTAATTTAATATTTAAAATTGTCTAAAATTAAAATTGTATTTAAACAACTATAAATATTAAATAGCGATACACTAAAGTTAAAGTCTTTCAGGCTGAAATTAAGGGCGTAACCGCTCTTCGCCAGGAAGAAATAAACAATAAACCTGTGAGCTAAAATATAAAAAAAATTTTTTTTAGAGGTTATGTAACCAATTATTATTTATTTATTTATTTATTTTATTTATTAGAAAAAAGATGCACAGGTCACACAAAGGAGACAAACTTAGGTGCAAATATAATGAGCAATACAAAATGTCAATAAAATAAACTAATACAAACTATAGATATTACACACATTAAAAATATTATATTTAACATTTTACTTATAACTTAAAGTTTTCTTATTTTTTTGAAGATTTTTCTTAAAATTTTCAACGGACTTAGAACTAACTACTTCCGAAGGCAATTTATTCCAAAGATCAATTACCCTGTTTGGGAAAAAGTATTTAGCAACATCAAGTCGATACTTTCCTATTTTAAGCTTAAACGCATGTCCTCGAGTTATGGAGTTGGTATCAATAGTAAAAAATTCATTAATATTAATATCGATAAGATTGTTAACTATTTTTTAAACATAAATCAGGTCTTTCAATAGACGTCTTTTCTCTAAACTATCTAAATTTAACTCACATAATCTTTTGTTATAATCAACATGAGGAAAATGAAACTTTTCATATAGCCTGCGAGTAAACGTTTTTTGTACTTTTTCTATTTCTAAAATATCTTTTGCTAGATATGGTGACCACACAACTGATTCGAATTCAACCAGCGGTCTTACGTATATTTTAAACGCCCGCAAAAATACTTCCATGTTTTTAGTTTTAAATGCACGAAAAATAAGTGCTGATCTTTGGTGAGCTTTGGCTGCGATTTCACAACAGTAAGTTGAAAACTTTAAATTATCTGAAATAATAATACCGAGGTCACGAATATGATTTACACAATTTAAAATTTTTTCATCAAGATTGTATGTAACGTGTGGATTGTTTGGTCCTAATGAAAAGGAGCTACATTTAGGAAAAGAAATCTGTAGTTGCCATTGAGACGCCCAATCGCAAAATTTATTTAAAGAGTTTTGAAAATTTTGATTTAAATTTTCTGCTTCAAAAATGTGATAAACTTTGGAATCGTCCGCAAATAATTTTATACAAGTTTCCCTACCAAGACATTCAGGTAAATCATTTATAAAAATCAAGAACAGTAACGGCCCTAAAACACTACCCTGCGGGACCCCGCTGGACACATTTGCATACTCAGATACACATTCATTAATAATTACACGCTGTTTACGGTTGGAAAGAAAGTCTTTAAACCACGCTAATAACTCAAAAGCAACGCCGTAAGACTCTAGTTTTGCAATTAATTTATTGTGGCTGACGGTGTCGAATGCTTTAGCAAAATCGACGTAAACAGCATCGACACATTTCTTGGAATCATTTGCTTTTATCCAATCATTTAGCGTAGTTAGGAGCTGCAAACCGACCGAACGATTTTTTAAAAATCCAAATTGTGTAGAGGTAATGAGACGTTTACTTATTAAGTAATTCAGAAATGAATCAAAGACTATACTTTCCATAACTTTTCCTGAAATTGATGTTAGGCTTAAAGGCCTATAATTCTCTTTCTCGCTATGACAACCTTTTTTAAATGCCGGCGGCACTAAAGCCTCTTTCCAAATTTCTGGGATTTTACCAGTTTCCATAGACAATTCATATATACGAGCTAATGGGCAGGCTATTTCCTCTCTAATTTGTTTTAAATAATAGGAGGGTAAATCATCAGGAGTCTTGGAAAATTTATTTGGGAGTTTCTTGAGTTTTTGGGCTACAATCTCAACGGGAAACTCTACGCTAAACAAACCTTCTCCAAAATTAACTCTTCGGGGAAAGTGAGGGAGCACCCCATTATCGATAGTAAAAACACTACAAAAATAATCTTGGAAAATTTGACATTTTTTAGTGTCGTCAGTAGTTAGAGACCCGTTTTTAAGAAAAATAGGGCCAATGAAATTTTTATTTTCTTTTAGTTTATTATTTGCATAATTATAAAAGGATTTTATATTTTTACTATTTAAAATCTTATTTTCCATATTTTCATGAAATTTTTGAATTTCAATTTTATAGTTTTTTGCGCAGGCTTTATATTCTGTTTTTAACAATTCATTATTTTTTGAGCGTTTGTAAAGTTTAGCTTTCTGGGCAATTAATTTTCTAATATGGAAAGGATATGCAAATTTTTTGGTGCCAACATATTTTTCAGGAACAAATTTACGTATACAAAATAGATTGACATCAATAAACTTTTTGAACACTTGATTAATATTTGATGATTGTTTAATTATATCATCCCACTGATAACTTTTTGAAAAATTTTTAATTGCGGTAAAATTTGCTTTTTTATAATCGCGAAAAACTTTTAAGTTTTTTCCAAAAGAATTCACTCGAAAATTAATAAAAAAATCTAATCCAATATGGTCACAAGTATGAGCTAACGGTTCAATATCCACAACTTTATAAATTAGATTACTACATGATGAAAATATCAAGTCAAGTATATTACCTCTGTTATGCGTAGGAAAATAAACGAACTGACGAAAGCCACATTCTAAAGTACTGTTCAAAAATTTTTGGTGCGTTTTGCTTGTTTTAGTCAGCTTGGGAACTTTCCAATCAATATACGGCATATTAAAATCACCAACTAGGACAGAAGAATAATTCACAGAAAATAACATTAAATTTAATTCACTTAATAAATTCAAATGATTTATTTCATGTTCCATTAAATTAAAAGTAGGAGTTCGATATTGCACTGCTACACGAAGTTTATTATTTTGTGAACCTATTATGTCTAAAACTAGGCATTCAATGTTTACGTATTTTATTGGTATTTTAATTTCAACAGTTTTTAAATAAACTTTTGTTAAGATTAGAACACCTCCATACCCATCTATCCTATCTCGTCTATACACCCGGTACAAATTATTACAGCTTAATATTGTATCAGAAACACTTTTGTCTAACCAAGATTCAACAATAAAAATTATCTCATATCTTAGTGTAATTTGAAGCGCATGCAATTCATCCAACTTATTTTTTAAACATCGCGCATTAAAAAAACAACAAGTGAGCCCTGTGCCGTCCCCCTATTCAGAAGATAGCGCGTTTACAGTTGGATTTTGGTTACTAGTAGGTATTATATTTTTATTAGCATTACTATTTTGACTACGGAGCCCTGTACGTGAGCCAGAAGAACCAGAACTCTTTTTCCGATGCTGATTTTGTACACCAGATCTAGTGGAAACAGCAAGGCACCACTCACTAGGTGAGTCACCTACTCTTTTCACAAAGTACTCCTTTCCATCGGCTTTGGTTTGCTCATCTTTTTTCTTGTATAGTTCAGCTATGCGGGCTCTTTCTGCTTCGGTGTATGACGGTCGAATATAAACCATGTTAAAATTTTGGGTGGATTTCAAAATTTTAGCATTTTTTAACACTGTATATTTTTCCCACGTCCGCGAAAATTTAATTTTCAACAGACGTGGGTAAGCAGAATTCGGCTTCCCCGTCATGTGTTTCCCTGCACGTGATATTTTCTCAAAGAACAAGTTTACTTTACCACTCATATATTTTCACCCTGATAGAATTTATCTTTAGTTTAAGTTAACAAAATGACAATTTTTAATACTAAAGTATGATTAACTTTTTCATTTGTACGTTTTCTTTTATTACGACTTTTTTAACAGTATTAATTGGCGTTTTAAAACAAAAATAAAGGTGATTGTAAGTATGCTTTTGCAATTTCAAAACATTCATTGAAAAATTTTAAATTGTCTGTTATACAAT
>JASAMX010003450.1:0-2500 GCA_030248175.1 Microlaimidae sp. YZB2_3 | reverse complement strand
TAATCAAATTTGCGTAAAACTATTAAAAAACTGAATATTTTTTTTATTTTTCCAATTCTACGGTAAAATTAGAATTAGTTGGAAGATTTATTAAGTTTTACTTCATTACGTTTTAAAATTTAAAAATAATGTAAACAATTTTCTGACAAACGAAATTTGGACGTGTGCATTGATTGCATTTGCAATGACGGACTTGGATCGTTTTTTGCGGAAACCGGTCTGCGTAAAAAATGGACCCATTTCGCTTTGGACCGAGGCTTTTACTGACCATTATTCACTATCCAGATTTTCGGAAACATAAAAAATAAATTTTAATAAATCTCTAATAAATCAAAAACAAGTCTATTTTGTTTAATGAAAATACGAAAACTAATAAAGCGAAAAAAAGCTCAGTATAAATGACACAAAAAATTAGTTGTATATGATTGTTTAAAATGACAAGGGCATCTTAATTCTACAGTATTTTAGTGCCGAAATAATCAAACACCAAACTTAAATGGTACTTTAATCGCGTTTCAAAGCGCAAAGTTAAAATTTTTAACCTTGAAATGACTTATAAACAAGTTTTACCTATTTTTTTAAAATGTACAAAGCTTTTTTGGTCTATTAGTTTTTATATTTTCATTTAACAAAGTACATTCTTTTCGACTTATTCAAAATTTATCGAATTTTATTTCTTAGGTTTTCAAAAATCCGGACGGCAAATGTTGGTGGGTACCAGCCCGGGTCCAAAAAATTTTTCAATAGCACGGTTATTCTTTTTAGATTACAACATGAAATTAAAAAAAAAACAGAATGACAACGAAAGCCGTGGACTTTTATTTATATCAATTTTTAAACATTTTTTTTATATTTTTCACAAAAATAGTGGTGACTGACAGCCATATAGCAGGTAGGTAATTCAGGCGATTGTATACTCACAAACCCTCCCGCACACGAAGCAATTTTTTTCTCCTTGTCAATGCTGTTCTCTAATTGGACAAGTGTCTAATAAAGATTTACATTTACCGTGTCATGGATTTTTATTTACCGTGTCATGTTATGGATTAAACCTAAAGTGTTCCTGGCTGAAATTAAGGGCGTAACCGCTTTCCGCCAGGAAGAAATAAACAATAAGCCCCCGAGCGAGAAAAATTAAAAAAATTTTTTTCAGCGTTATGTAACCAATTATTATTTAGTTGCGTCATGTGTTTTTCTGCACGTGATATTTTCTCAAAGAACGAGTGGTTACTTTACCACTCATCTATTTCTCTATCAGTTGCTTTCGACGTGTGATCGGTTTTTTTTACGAATTTTGTTTATTAAAAAGTGCAGACTCTTTGAATTGCTGTTGTTTTTCATTACAATCAATTAGTTTTACGAAATATATATTTAATTAATGTTTACAAATATTTTTTTTACTAATAAAATGGATCCATTTTTAGAGAGTTGGAAATTAGCTTTATTTGGACTTTTGTTTTGTGCTTGATTTTTCTGGATTGATGGTTTATTTTTAAACAACAAAACCACACCATTGTAAATGGTTTTTCCAGGTTCCATACAATTTTACGAGGTTACCCAGACCAGTCTTTTCTCGTATTAAATTTTTGGAGTGATTGTAGCTTCATAGTATTCCATATAAAAAAGAATTTTTTTCTGTTTCAATTTTGATAAATTTCCGTCTATTGAAACATTGTATCCCGCAACGCTCACACGTCACATAAGATTTATTTCATTTTATTTTTTTAAATATTTTTATTGTTGCCATATGGCTGCTAATTAGTGGTAAGGATATTTCTTCGCTTTTCCCGTTGAAAATTAGTATTTTTTATAAAAAGGTAAGGAATTATAATTTAAACCAAAAAAATAACCACAAGAGAATGTGTATTACTGAATGAAATTACTTAATATGTAATTCAGTAAGGAAAAAAAGTGTCACACAAGTACCCCAGTACCTAATGCGTAACTTAGATAAAAACTGGTGGTTTTTCACATGAACAGAGGTTTAACTACGGGCAATAGAGCATATACGAGAATAAAATTCAGGTGAGGCGGCAATTTAGCATCTACGTGCAAAAAATTAGCTCCAAATATTTACCACAGGGAAAAATTTTTGGGGGACCCCCCAAAAAAAAAAAAAGTAACCAGTAAAAAATTGCAGCTTTCACTGGTAACCAGTAACTGTAACACTCTTTTAGTTACTGGTTACCAGTGAAACCAGCAATTTTTTTACTGGTTACTGACGCAAACAGTATTTTCTTACTAGAATGCCAGTATAAAACCGTTTTGGTTGACGATGTGCGATATATCTACTGTTAAAGCATGCAATTCGAAAAGTCAAAACCAGTAAGATGTTTTAGAGAGCACACACCACACACCACACACACACACAAACACACACACACACACACACACACACACACGTGCGCACACACACACGCAAACACACACACACAACATACACACACGCACACACACACAACACACACACACATAACACACACACATACACAACACACAC
>JASAMX010003449.1:0-23979 GCA_030248175.1 Microlaimidae sp. YZB2_3 | reverse complement strand
GGAAGTGAGACTTTTTAAGTCACAGGGAACTCTCAACCCAACCCTAAACTTAACTCCATTGACCAATTTAACTCCATTGATTGGGAATGCAATGTCCCTATTTTCAGGAAGCCAAAAACAACTTTAAAAAATTGAACAAAATCAGCAGAAAGCAGTAAAGATGAGTAGTGGCGTTTGGGGTCATCCATCCGCCCCTATCTACCCCAAAGCTCTGACAAAGGCTGTTCAAAAATTCTAGACAGAACCACCACAAAGATCGAATAATCAATTTTTCACTTGCAATTAAAAAATACCAACACAACCTGTTTTGCAACAAAAGAAATTCCGTTATATAAAGTATGACTTCGCCAAACTCTCCCCTTCCCTCAAGAGATTTAGTGGAGACAAAAATACCATTGCTTTCGGAGCATGGTTAAGAGAATTTCAAATGGTTATGGAAGTAGGAAGAATCGCTTGGGAAGATTGGGCACTTTCTATCGGCCATGCTCTTGAAGGTCTAGCCAAAGAAACTTATGACGATTTAGGCTTTTATATATGTGAGGATTACAGCTTAGTTCTTGAGCAGTTACAATAAACTTTTGAAGACTTGACTGGTACTGTTGCAGACCAATTACACACCGGAGTCCAGGCTGAAAACGAGTCAGTAGAACAATTCGCCACAGAAATCTGTAAGTTAGTTTATGCAGCCTATCCTGCAGTAATTATTCTCCAGACCAGCATGCTGAAAACTGTATGCGATACTTCTGGAATGGTCTTAAACCTGATATTAAGCAAGAATTAGGCATGGTAGATCATCCAAGCAAATACGTACAAGCTGTTTGTAAGGCAAGCAAAGCAGAGGACTTGATTAAAGCCGAGCAGAAAAAGAAAGCTCTCGTTGCCTATTCTGCGCCTCCAACCTCTTCTCCACGTGGTGTGGGAGGTTTTCCCAACCACGAAGGGAGGAATACATGCGGGATGTCTCGCCAGAATAACAATAATTATAACAATTTGCGTAATCAGAATAGGGCGAATCCCCTTTCTAATAACCCACAACAAGGGTCAAGTAATCAGGTAGTAAACCCTTCTGTCGGAAACGTTGGTAATGGATGATGGACGTCGGATGGCTGGCCAATTTGTAATTATTGTGGTCGCACATGTTGTTATAGCCATTTCTGCTGGTATAAACCGGAAATAATAGGGGTAATTACCACAGAGCTTAAATGTCATCTAATCGGGGTGCAAACAATAACAATAACATTATGGGGTTTAATGACGTGAGACAACAAAATTACCAAAATCAAAATAATTTTCAGCAAAATCAAAATAACTTTCCACAGAACGTCAATCCTCCACAACAAAATTTTAATATTTCTACAAATAGTAGTTATACACCTCATGTTATTCAGCCAAACATGGAAAACGGTAACTACCAAAATGTACAACAGGGCCCTTTGAATCAAGCGGCGGCTATCGCACCACCTGGCAATACAGGGGGTCCCAGCGTCACTACAGCAACAGCTGAACCTTAGATTCCACCTGCGGTCGGGTCTATTGGACCGGCTTTTCTTTGTGAGGAGAGAGACCAATATGGTTTTTCTCTCTTGCGGGGAGAAGCCTCAGCCGATAACGTCCAAAAAGGGAATCCCCCAAAATCACCAAACATCCTGGGACCCAGCTGCACAAATGAACCAATCCAATTCACTTGTAATTTTTTAGATACATTAACCACTAACCCATACATATTAAATCCGTGGAAAATGACCTCAACTGCTGGCAAAAGTCGCGGAGGTAGACAAGAAGACAGTATGTCTGAGGAGGTCATAAGCGGTAAGGAGCCGAGAAAGATAGATGGGGGGGTCGTCATCTGCACAAAATTTTCTCCTTTCCACCCCTCCCACCTTAACGGCGCAGGCGGAACCAATCTCACAAAACATATCTCAGAGTAGTTCACTTTCAATCACTCCATTGGCTGTACAAATTAGTGAACCTCTTGATGATAATATGCTAAATTCCAATGAACAAATTACACTCTTAGAGAGAGGCAAATTAAGATGAAGGAGGAAGATAAGGAAAAAACAGCATTCATTAGTCCAATCGGAGGACTTTATGAATTTAATGTCCTTCCTTTTGGTCTTTGTAATGCACCTTCAACGTTTCAATGACTTATGGAGCTAGTTCTTACTGGACTTTGTTGGCAATCTTGCCTCGTCTACATTGATGACATTATTGTTTTTTCTAAAACTTTTGCCACTCATCTTCAAGATCTCTCTACTGTTTTTAGTCGTCTTTGTACTGCTAAGCTTAAATTAAAGCCCAAGAAATGTGATTTGGCAGTAAGTCTGTGGAGTTTTTGGTACATATAGTCAGCAAAGACGGTGGTAGACCAAACCGTGAAAAGATAGCATGTGTAAAAGACTTCAAAATGACACGTAGTGTTTAAAAAAGTGCTTTTTTAGTAATTAATTAATAAAAAATTAACGCTTTTTTGAGCCAAAATAATTACTTAATAATTAATTATATAATTTTTTTTAGCAAATAATTACTCAATAATTAATCAAATCGATTTTAGGGACCATTAATTTAATTTTAATTAATCAATTAATTTCTAAAACAAAATATAATAAAAAAGTAAAAGTAATAAAAATTGATGTCAAGTCAATGTCAATGTTAATGTCAAGCTAATTGACCTTGAGTTTATAGTTGAAACTGAAGAATTAAAAAAATTAGAATTTTATTTTTAGTTGTCTAAGACTGTGCCACAAACAAGGCAAGAAAAGTATTAAGTTTGGTTTATTTTCAATATTAGTTGTTTGTTTTATTGCAGTGCACGTAAATGACTGAATTTTTGCTGTTAAGTGTTTTATATGTGTCCTTGCTCCTTCTGTTATGTATTATGTCTTCTTTCTTGGATAGTAGTTTGCTTTAGAATGTAATAAAATTAAAAAAAAACTTTTTGTATTTTATTTAAGTGCTTGGATTGGATTCTATCTCACATTATTGAGTATGATTTTATACAATACTATTTCAAAACTATGTTTTCTTTACCAATTTAGATGGGTCACAAAGAAAGTAAAGGTTTATTAACTGTAGTTGCAAAACTTTTACCAAAAAGAGACGCTTTTATAAAGGTTTTAGACATTAATTATGAAATTACTTTTATAAAATTTAATTAATTAGTACTTTTTTACGATTTTATCAAATTAATTTTTTAATAATTAATCAATAATTAATTAATTGCAAATTTTAGGTCATTAATTAATCAATAATTAATCAAATGCATTTTGTGGTGAAATAATTAATCAATAATTACTTAATTAGTGTTTGGTGGCAAATAATTAATCAATAATTAATTAAATATGTCAGGTCAGTTCTTTTTAAACACTAGTGCCATGCACACAAAAACAAGTAAGTTCTTTTTATGGTTTGGCCAATTTCTACCGCTGGTTTATTAAAAACTTTGCTCAAATTGCTAGCCCTTTATATGCTTTAATAGGTAAAAAGAAGCGATTCTATTGGACACCAGAATGCCAAAAGGCTTTTGAAATGCTCAAGGAAAAGTTTTGTTCTACTGATATCCTTGCCTTCCCAGACTTCTCACGTCCCTTTTTGTTGGCCACAGATGCTTCTAATACTGGCATTGGTGCAGTACTCTTGCAGGTGTTTAAAGATGGTAAACGTCCAATTGCGTACACTAGCTGTAATTTAGCTCCGCTGAGAAGAATTATGCCACTGTTGAACGCGAAGCTTTGGCCATTGTGTGGGCCGTTAAGCATTTCAAACCCTATCTTTGGGGACACTCGTTTACAATCACAACAGACCACGCACCTTTGAAGTATATTTTTACCTCAGGTGAATGCACTTCCGAAAGGTTAAATCGTTGGGCATATCAACTCACAAATTTCAACTTAGACAAAATTGATAAAAACTTGGAAAATGGGAATGCTGATGCATTATCACAGATACCTCCTTCGGATGGTGCAGAACCTGACCCAAATCCTTCATTCCATACCAAAAGTTTGCCTAACAAACCAACCATATGCGTAAATGACATCATAGTAGAACCTACTATAGTCGATTGGAATCCTCCAAATTTAAGTCATCCAATCGTTGTTGGAGTTCCTGACAATGACTCAGAACCTTCAGAACCAGTTCCCTTTAGTCTTGCTAATGATGTTGTCAACAATGACACTTCTTCACTCATCAAGGAGCAGCAATCGGATCCTCAATTCCATGGACGTTTAATCGATAAGTGAGGATTGAAAAGGACCCTACTCATGAAGACACATTACAGTACCTAAAAGGGCAGGACTTACTGGCATTGCCGGACGGCCCGACAGGCAATTAAATTGTTTTATCAAAAAATCTTAACAGATTTTCGTGCGTTTGCCTAAAGAAATTGAGAAAAACTTAAAGTTACCTATCGCGGAAGGTTAGGATTTGACAATCGGAGGAAATTCATTCTTAAGTCATTTTTATTCAACCAGACAGAAAATAATTGAAGAGTTAATAGTTCAAAAGTAAAAGAAGGAAATAACTAACAACTGATTTTAGTTTAAAAATTGACACTTTTATACTGGGACTTAACCTAACCTGTTTTAAAAATGGGGATAGTGCCTTAGGCCTGGCGGCCCTATATATACACATGTTACATCTCCCAACGCAGGGGAAGTCGCGTCTCTGCGACTTATGTACAATATCACAGTCAACCTGACCCAATAAAATATGTAATATCACAAAAATAATATCAAAGACATATATATAAGTGAGAATAATATAAAAATTATCACATCATTATCAATCAATACCATCACCAGAGTTTTCGTTAGATATCAAAGGAACCCGTCTATAAACTACATCTATCACCAGATACTTAAAAATACAAAAAGATTAATATGCAATAACTTTTTCAATACCAAAAATGTACAATATATGGGAGATAAAAATAAGTGCCCTATATACATAAAACAAAAAATAAAAGTGATTTTGTTTACAAAAGTATAATAATATTTACAATTAGTTTAATTGATTATAATTTTGTTTAAATTTTGGTGCAAATAGAGCACAAATTTTTATAATTTGAATTGATTTTTTTCAATTTTTGAAATTTAATTTTTAAAATACAATAATTTATTACAGAAATATACAAAAAGGTTTTTACAATAAAAGATATATCCCATTAAAGCTACATTTTGGGTAAGCTCGTTTATGAAATGTATTTTAAATGACCCTGGGAATCATACCAAGTGTCTGGAGATGATTCGAAGTAATCAGGGAGTGCATTCACAAAAAAAAATACATCAACGATGCATTCTTTTTTGGGCATGTGAGCCACTACCTGAGACCACACGCCATCTACGCAGAGGGTCCGATGGTTTCCCACGATAATGAGAGCCGATTGGGCTCTTGAGAGAGAGACGTTTGTACATCTATAGTCCCTCAAAAACCCGACTGACTCCCCGGACCGCACTGTTGATATAATCACCAGGTCGTTTTTACGACCCTGGTATCTATCGACACCTCCCACCGTTACATGCTGAGAGATTTCGCGATCCTGTTCCAGCTGAATCCGTTGTGCCAAATAATAAGTTAGCACACAGATGTGACTTGGTGTTGAAACAAAAAGGAGGATTGCCTATGTAATTTAAGCGCCAGACCTTCAAGACCTGCTGCAAGCTGAGATGATGTTACAATTCCATCTCTAATTTTTGTTTGCCTGCGAACTCTACAGTTGTTAAAAGGATGAGAAAAAATTGGAGCTATTTTAGAAATTTGTCTTGACAAAACAATTGCGGCAAGGTTGAGCTGTTGAACAATACCAGTTATATTATTAGTTTCTTTAAATCTTACCCAAGGGTTAATTTCTCTTTTGACACGATCTGTTGTGAGTAATTTCTTAGGAATGGCCTCTCTATCTAAGAAACGTACAGGAATACCTTGTTGGGAAATAAATAATCGTTTACCAGAGCAATCGACCGTCGTTGCTGTTTTATCCTCGGCAAAGGTGAGACCAAAATTAGAGTCATCTGATAGGAAGTTATATCCCATCATATGTCCTAAAAGTCGCTCTGATGGGAGCAAGCGAATTTTTCTTTTAAATCAGGGATCCATCTCAAGTAAGTAGGTTACTGATACTACATTGACCATCTTGATATTGGCAATGGCCTACGGGACCGGCTGGGGATTCTAGGGATTGGTCAGCACCATGACGTTTATAGACACTGGTATTTATTAACACACAATTATAGACTTCTGTCTTGATATACTTTCAACATTTTATACCTCCGCCAGAATCAGGTTCAGACTAATTTGTTATTAGTTACCAGACGTCACCATCAGGTGATAAGCGACCATATTGACATTTTTTAAACTTTTGCATTTGATGACAAGCTTCGCTATCCACCAAAATAGATTTGGCTTCATGGTTTACTCGTCGTTCATCTGCAAAGAAATATGTCAAAACTGGTTTACTAGCGTAGGTAATGATACATTGCACTGCTTTAGTTCTATAAAGTTCATGGTTTGTCACATAAAGTTGGAGTTGTGTTCGCGTGATAGCAGTAGAATGTTCTCCAGTATTAACGCTACACTCAGGGATTTTTGGGGGGTCCAAATTGTGGGATAGGAAATGGTGTTACAAAGCATTGGCCCTGAAGGCATGGGGGTGTTCCCTTGATATAAAACGCGGCGGCAGAAGGCCAAAAGCATGTTGTGATCAACAAAACATTAATTATTGAAGAAAGATTTAAGAGGCTAAAACTTTTGGGAATACCACGTGGGTTTACAAGCTGACTGAGTGAGATTTGACTTTGTTTTAAATTGTTTTGACTTATAGAGTTTTTTAGAAAATTATAATTTTGAAAAATAACTTTGCAACTTTTTGACCTTTTTAACTCAATTGAATTTACAAAAGTCTCATTTTCTGATCTAGAAAGCAACAGGGGTTCGCTATGATAATAATCTCCTTCAGAATCACTGATAGCGAGACCCAGTGAAATCTGTGAAGAACTGTTGTTCTCACTTTCAGAAAGTGGGTTTTCTTCAACATTTTTGTTTAAATTGACTTTTGCTATGCCTTTCTTATTTTCTTTTTAACTTTCGAACTTTGAGGGCAAATTTTCCTCTTCTTCTTTAGAATTTAATTCAATATTTATCATACTAATTTTAGTCTTACCGATTTCTTGATCCGATTGTGTATCCTCTTTGTCCATTGATTCCTCTATGATTTCAGCGTACTTTGCCCAAAGTTCCTCTTCTGGCGTCATGGCGGACCTTGGCAATCCATCTTCAGAGGCTGAATGTGTTATAAAGTTTATCATAGATGGTTGTTTAGCTAAATTTTTAGATTGGTTATAACTTTTACTTGGTTTTTGTGGGGTGTGGGTACCCTGCGGCTTGATGGGTAATTGGGTGGACTTGTGGTGGGACCTGTAAAGGTTGGTTGTTGGGCTGCCAATTATTGTTAAAATTATTATAATTGGGGTTGGGATTGGTAAAAGGACCTTGCCAACCTGTCATGCGATATTGATTTTGGTAGGATTGTTGGTTTTGAGTAAAATTATTAAAACGGTGATAATTGTTTTGTGGGGCCCTGTATCCCTGATTTCCCATATTGCGAAAATTATTGTTGTAGGACCAGGCCCTGTGCCAGGGGGGCCAGTGCCAGGGGCCAGGCCTTTCTCGGTTGTTCCGGGTAAAAATTTAGGAAGGTGGAGGTGGGTCCAGAGGTGGTGGAAGGTAAAAGGGAAAGTAACTCCATCATGACCCCTGCTTCTTCTTACCTCCTTTTTTGGGGTATGCTAAAAATAGATTCTACCTGATTACCTGCCTTGAATTTAATGTAAATAGGTATTTTGAGCTCCAATTTTGCTTATTTTTAATTTTAAAGGAAATAATTTCCCCAGACCCCCAGGCGTACACTTCGCGTCCGCCTGATGCAGCTGCGCGGTGCCAAATGCGGTGCTTCGCGTCGCATTTATATTCTGTTTTTATATTTCTAGAGTCTGGCCCCCTCCTTTGGAAAATCCTGGCACAAGACCCGTGTAGGACTGACCTTTTGGTTCAAACCGTTTATTTGGGTTAGAATTGGTATTATGCTTAACTTTGTAATGCGATCGTCAAATTGGGACTCTTCCGATTTGGAATTTGTTTTATTTTGGCCCTCAGTTGTGGTAACAAGACCAATATTTGCATTGTGGCCTGGGTAATTTTCACTGAATAAGCTTCGCTCTAATTTCTTTTGCTCTAGAGACTATCTGGTCATAATTATTAGTAGCTGCTCTGGCAGCTACATATTTTCTAACTTCGGGTTCCAAACCGCTCATGAAAACTTGAATCAAATTTTCATCCTTAACTTGGGGATCTATATTAGTCCTCGATAACGCTTTGTCGCCAGCAATTGTAACCCTGTATGCGTATGCATCAACTGATTCATCGGGGAGTTGCCTTATTTGGTGGAAAGTGGAAATCGCGCTGCGCCTTGCACCCTTTTCCTGCAAAGTTTTGATTATATAGTGCTTTAACCCATGGCCAACTCATGGCCTGTGCAAAAAGTTCGAATTGATTAGAGATCCACCTCTCAATATCTTCACCGGGAAGGCCAGTGAAAGGTCTTATATTGGGCACGCCTACATGAGCTGTGTTATTATCCATATTTAAGGTAGTAGAAGTATTTAAATTTAATTGATTTTGATTAAAAGGTACTTGCAAAAACAAGTTTGATAAATTAAGGCTCTTCTTCAGATTCCAGTTCTGAAGAGCGTGCTTTGTCCCTAGCTTCAAAACGACGTTGGCGATCAGCCTTTTGTTGCTCAGAAGTATTTAAAGTGAATTTAGAAAATAATTTTGCCTTACCGCGAGTTGCTGTAGAATTTGAAGTGATTTTTCTGTCTTCCGTGATGGAATATATAAAGAGTCTTCTTTTTGATTTTTAAATTTGTTATTTTTATTTTTAAAAAATAAGTATTTTATTTTTGTTTTTTTTTTGATATTGTTCGTAGAAATAAAACCGTTAGTTAAATTAAAAAAATCTCAATAAGTATTAAGTTTTAAGGAGAAAATATAAATCCAGATAATTACTTACAGATCTTAGATAAAGGAACTATCTTGTAATAAAGTAAACTTTTCTATCTTGTAATAAAGTAAACTTTTGGGAAGATAACTTATTTAAGGAAACAAAAAATTTTTAAAAGAATTTAATAATAAGAAAGGTTTAAAAAAAATAAGTAGAATAAATGAAAGGGTATAAACAAGAGTTTAGAAAAATAAAACTTAGGTTGAAAAACAAAAATTTCTTTAAAAATTTAAATTTTAATTTAGTAGAAAGGTAAGAATTAAACAGTTAAACTATTTATTTTAAAGAAGAATACGAATGTTAACGCAATACAAATGAAAAGAAGACGCGGAAATTGTGAGTTTTAAGATTGAATTGCCCTGGAAATATCGAGCCTAATGGCAAAGAACTTTGCCTAGCTCTTAGTAAAATAAAAATAAAAAAATTAAACGAATCGGAACACAACTAAGAAGAATATGCGGAGACTAGTGAGTTTTAAGATTGAATTGCCCTGGAAATATCGAGCCTAATGGCAAAACAACTTTTCCTAGCTCTTAGTAAAATAAAAATAAAAAATTAAAAGAAAAAAAAACGAACACATTGGATTGGACCAAAGCGTTGACAGTCAATTGAAGTACAGTAAAGAATGAAAATTTTGAAAATTTTTCTGTTTAAATGGTAGTTTGGTTTTAAAGTAATTAGCGCCACCCACTGAGACTTTATGTCGGCGCGTTAGGGGTGCAATTAATCACCAGCCTCCCATGTAAAAAATAGTAACATTCAAGGCCGAGTTTTTCTTGGGTCTGGCCGACCAAAACCTTGCTGATTGCCCCAATTGCTACTGTAAAGTCGCCGGATTTTTGTGCGGCGCTAAAATAACAAAGGTACCCTGCAGTTCATTTATCTTATGATTTGACTGATTACTCTGAAAATTCGGATTAGTTTAGTTTAATTTTAGTTTTTAGTTTGGTTTGTAACATTTGTTGAAAAAAAATTAGATAAATTTAATATGTGGCCTTCGAATAATTTTTAGTGACGTGATAAACACGCCCAGAAAATTTAAAAACAGCTTCAAATCACATTCCTGTCATTTTAAAACTCACTACAACGTATTCAAGCCCAATATAAGCAATAACAAACGTGGAAAACTCGAACAATCATAAAAAGACTAACACGAAATATAGTTATCGTTTTTTTAATTTTACGGTGTACATTAACCTTTCATTAGTTATTACAGTTATTTCATATAATTTATTAATTTATACCCCGCGTGGCAAATCGGGCTTTAAAAATTTGCAGGTCAATTTTGGATCAACATTTTATCCACTTAAGGCTTTTTCTAAAATCTACTTGGTATAATAAGACCCTATTCTACTTGTGTTATCAAGTCGTAACCGAGAACACATTTGTGGCGAATAAATCGTAAAAATGATAAGTATAATCTAAGTTTTTACTTAACTGGCCAGTTTACAACGCCACTCAGTCAATTGCCCGTAATACTCCGATTTGTTCGTTGATAACTATTCATAATTTCATTGACCGGTCATTTTTTGTTACTCACATACTCCTATATCGATAACAATCTTTTCCGCGAAAGTGCAGTTTACTCAGTTCAACTTTTGTTTGAGAATTTATTAGGTAGTGATCAGTTACCCTTTTTCTCTCAAAAGTTATATCTTTCCACAAAAAACAGTTTTTGACAAGACAAAAGTTAATACATTTTGTTAATACAAAAATTTTATGCGCGATATATTTTAGTATTTACAAACATAATTTTATTGCAAAAACAACGCGAATTTTAAGTTACGTTTAAGGTTTTATTTTTTAGTTAAGTTCACATTCTATCACTATCACAATATAAGAATCCCCCTAGGACCTCCAAATGTAACAGCCCGGGTTGATTAGACCACAGAATATTACATTAATTTGTATAACTTAGATGTTCGATTTGTATTGATTGTTTGACTGTTATGTTTGCAGGCATATACATGTTAAATGCAGAATAAATACATGTATAATTATATTACTATGTTGATTTGGCGGTTCATGCATTGTGATGAAGTTGTAGGGGTACAGGATCGATAGAACCCTTTGAAGACCCCTACGACTTCCGAATGTGAGACTACTCCTTTCATAACTCAAAGACCATCATGCGGCCATTTATGTACAAGATACAAAGATAATTCATTCAAGATGATAACACGGCACAGGCATACATATTTATATACAAATTATCATCACGCAAGGAGGGGTACCACCACGATGCGAGATGTAAATATATAATGAATTTCCCTATAAATATCGGCCTCTTGGCAAGTTATAATTGCCTAGCTCTTGATATTACGATCATGGTTAAGTGTTAATTTTGTAGTTGGAGCCTGGGGGTCTGCAATGATCTTTATGAGTTTGGTCCGTTTAATTTAAGGAGTGCTTTAGCACTAGCCTATTGATAACATTTTGATTTTATTTCCCCAGCACAATAACTACTATTATTGTACTTTTATATTAAATATATGGGGTTAGCCGAAGCTATTTGGCTTATTAGTAAACGTTTATGGCCCAAGCCAATAAAGATATTTGTTAGATTATATAAGCCAGAATTGAAAAGGACCCTACGCATGAAGACACATTACAGTACCTAAAAGGGCGGGACTTACCGGCATTGCCGGACGGCCCGACAGCCAATTAAATTGTTTTATCGAAAAGACTTAACCAATGTTCGTGCGTTTGCCTAATAGAAATTAAGAAAAACTTAAAGTTACCTATCGCGGAAGGTTAGGATTTGACAATCGGAGAAAACTGAGTTCTTAAGTCATTTTTATTCAACCAGACAGAAAATAATTGAAGAGTTAATAGTTCAAAAGTAAAAGAAAATAACTAACAACTGATTTTAGTTTAAAAATTGACACTTTTATACTGGGACTTAACCTAACCTGTTTTAAAAGTGGGGATAGTGTCTTAGGCCTGGCGGCCCTATATAGACACATGTTACACGCTTCATAGTTATGGATCTACTCGCATCTTTGGTTTCTTTTCACTATTTTAATGTTTCAATATCAAAAAATTCTTCTACTTAAAACTTTGGAATGCACCTTATTAAATTTTATAACTAAATTTTAATTAGTTTTAAACAACCTAAACATTAAAAAAAAATCAATCTAGCTTTGAAATTAGTTTCGAAGCACAAATTTTAAATTTATTTTTGTTAATTTTGTATCATTCTTCATGAAAGTACTAGTTGAGCGATGTTTTTTAACTATAAGTATAACCCTAAGTATAACTATAAGTATAAGTATAAGTGAAGTATAACCCTTTCCCGTGATTGCCAATTCCTCGGTTACAACCGTTGAAACCTTCGTAAGACCTATACCGTACCTCTATTATACAGACCTGTGCACGGTCTGAAAATGCCCCCCGTTTTATTGGAGGATTTGCCCCCCCCCCCCCCCGTTTTATTGCCCCCCCCGCCAAAAAATGAAAAAGTACCCTAAAAGTACGACGCCATTTTTGCCCTATTATGACGCCATGATCACGAACTTTTTGCAGTTTTTAAGCCTATTTTAATATATTTTAAGCCATTTTAGAGCTATTTTTACCTTATTT
The DNA here is from genome assembly GCA_030248175.1 of Microlaimidae sp. YZB2_3. NCBI lineage: Eukaryota > Metazoa > Nematoda > Chromadorea > Desmodorida > Microlaimidae > Microlaimidae sp. YZB2_3. Next base: position 11,345 of record JASAMX010003449.1, on the reverse strand, counting down.
TCGCTTTTTTTTGTCCATTTTTTCCCTTCTTTTTTTCTTTTCTTTCTCCTTTTCTCTTTTTTTTCTTTCTCCCCTGCTTGCCCCTCCCCCGTTTTATTGCCCCCACCGTTTCAAAAAAATTGCCCTCCGTGCCCCCAGTTTTGGAATTGCCCCCCACCCCGTTTAAACCCCGGGAGGGCAGTGCACAGGTCTGATTATACCTAAATGTTTTGTGCGACTGAGCGAACAAATTGAAATGGTTAATGCTGTACAGTGGCAATATGCAGATTTTTTTTACAGATTACGTTTATTACGTAGCATATTTCATGTTGCAAAAATTTGCATATTGTTACCGTACAGCTTTAGCCATTTTAATTTGCTGGCTCACTGGGCACTATTCGCGCACAAAAAATTATGTATGATTGAAGTATGACTTAGGACATGCGAAGAGTTTGCCGCGGTAAAGTTTACGTGCGACATTTGTCATACGAAAATACCACCACCGTGAGACGAAGGTTTTACCTTTGTCGTACGAAGGTTTCACGTTTGTAACGGGGGAAAAGAGCTTCACGGTAACGGGTTAAGCTTGTTACCACACCAATATCCACGCTTTTAAATTGTAATCACGGTAATTGTAATTGTAATCATAATTTAAATCTTTTAAATTGTTATCCACGGTTCTAATCCAACGAACAAATAGAGCAGCCACTTGGAAATTGCCTTTAGTAAATTTTACGGTTTCAAATATTGCCGCTTTAAAGGTAGGGTGCTACCAACGTCTTGGTTTCTTTCCACTTTTTTAATGTTTCAATTAGAAAAAATGTTTCTACTTAAAAGTTTGAAATGGCCCTTATTAAATTAATAATTAATTATTTTTATAGCCTAAAAATCAATAAAATGTATGTAGTTTTGAACTTAAAGGCAATTCCAACGTGACTGCTCTATTTGGTCGTTGGATTAAAAAAGCCTTCACATAAAGTACAAATTACAAGAATTTGACGCCACTTAATCAGCCAATTAGATTTTAATTAATTGCAGAGGTTTTGTTTATATATCTTCTTTTGGATTTGTCTCTTCATTAGTTTTGTGACACAATGGGTGAAAGCTTTGTCATTTTGACAGACGTGGATCAGAGGTAAAATTCCCAAAAAATCCATTTTAGAAATACTTAGCTTTAATTTTTATAATGTATTAAAAAAAATTTTTTTTAATTTATATAAATGTAAAACAAAAACATCATTTGTTTTCTGCTGTTTGTCGATTCGTCAAATTTTTGTCGTTTGAATAATCTAAAATATTATAAAATACGTTATAACTTCAATAATTCAAAAAATTAATTTTTATATAAGTAAAAAAGGGGTAATTTTTGTTGTGTTTTTGTTGGTTTTTTTTGTTTTGCAATGGTTTTTACTGAGCGCATTACAGTAAAAACTGTCAGGAGAGATTTTAACACTTGATTTAAAATTTGCATAGACATATTTAGTTTAATAAAAATTGCTAATTTGTGAACGCAAAATTTTGTCGCCATAAAAGTCATCTGGGCGTGTCTAAATGGCTAGCATAAACAAAAACAGCTACGTTTGATTTGTTAGTTTTTAAAGCACAAATTTCACCGCTATTTTTGCTAATTTTGCATCAATTTCCACAAAAATACTATTTAAGTGATGTTTTCTAACTATTGTGAAGTGTAATTAAAAAACCAAAATTTATTTAGCACAAACTGAGTAAAAATATTATCGTGTGGCAATTTTTATAAAGCATAGGTTTAAGCTTAAAAAAACTATGAAAACTAGGTTTTTTTAGAGTTTTTTCTTTTTTTGTACCTTCTTTCCCTAAAATAAAAAACGCTTCTTTAAAACTATTGAGTAGTATTAAAGAAATATTCAGTTTTGCTTATTGGGTCATACAACTTCAGTGCGGTGTAAACTTGCTTCTGTATGTCTTTGGACGAAATAAATAATATTATTTTTTATTATTATTATTCCAGATTTAAACTAAAAAAACTAACAAAACTATTTTTTTATTTTATTTTTTATTTTTGTACCCTTATGCTTTAGGTCGAAAAAGCGATTATTCAGAACTAGTCTATAGTCACGAGACGTTAGTACTACGTACCGCATGCCAAACTTGACCCACATCTAAAGTACTCATAATGTTTTATAATGCAAAATTTTGATTTTTTACATATCTAATTTTAGTAAAATAGATGATAAATATTTCATGCAAAATCAAACTTTTCTTGATTGAAATAAGTGATATTGAAAACAAATCGTGTACAAAAAAACTTTTTAAAAGAAGTTAGCTATATTTTCTTAAATATAAATAAAAAAGTTATCCGTATTTGTTGGCAACTTCTTGGGCCAATTTTGCGAGTCCAATTTCTGCAGCAGCTTGGTTGCGTCTAATGCCGAAATCCCTTCTAAATCGAAAATATTTATCATCTATTTTACTAAAATTAGATATGTAAAAAATCAAAATTCTGCATTATAAAACATTATGACAATTTTATGTGGGTCAAGTTTGGCATGCGGTACGTAGTACTAACGCTTTGTGACTATAGACTAGTTCTGAATAATCGCTTTTCTACTGTAAGCATAAGGGTACAAAAATAAAAAAATAAAATAAAAAAAATAGTTTTGTTAGTTTTTTTAGTTTAAATCTGGAATAATAATAATAAAAAATAATATTATTTATTTCGTCCAAAGACATACAGAAGCAAGTTTACACCGCACTGAAGTTGTATGACCCAATAAGCAAAACTGACATATTTCTTTTTAATACTACTCAATAGTTTTAAAGAAGCGTTTTTTATTCTAGGGAAGAGGGTACAAAAAAGAAAAAAACTTTAAAAAAACCTAGTTTTCATAGTTTTTTTAAGCTTAAACCTATGCTTTATAAAAATTGCCACACGATAATATTTTTACTCAGTTTGTGCTAAATAAATTTTGGTTTTTTAATTACACTTCACAATAGTTAGAAAACATCACTTAAATAGTATTTTTGTGGAAATTGATGCAAAATTAGCAAAAATAGCGGTGAAATTTGTGCTTTAAAACTAAAAACAAATCAAACGTAGCTGCTCTAGTTTGTTTACGTGAGCCATTTAGACACGCCCAGATGACTTTTATGGCGACAAAATTTTGCGTTCACAAATTAGCAATTTTTATTAAACTAAATATGTCTATGCAAATTTTAAATCAAGTGTTAAAATCTCTCCTGACAGTTTTTACTGTAATGCGTCTCAGTAAAACCATTCAAAAACAAAAAAAAGCCAACAAAAACACAACAAAAATTACCCCTTTTTACTTATATAAAAATTAATTTTTTGAATTATTGAAGTTATAACGTATTTTATAATATTTTAGATTATTCAAACGACAAAAATTTGACGAATCGACAAACAGCAGAAAACAAATGATGTTTTTGTTTTACATTTATATAAATTAAAAAAAATTTTTTTTAATACATTATAAAAATTAAACCTAAGATTTCAAAAATGGATTTTTTGGGAATTTTACCTCTGATCCACGTCTGTCAAAATGACAAAGCTTTCACCCATTGTGTCACAAAACTAATGAAGAGACAAATCCAAAAGAAGATATATAAACAAAACCTCTGCAATTAATTAAAATCTAATTGGCTGATTAAGTGGTGTCAAATTCTTGTAATTTGTACTTTATGTGAAGGCTTTTTTAATCCAACCACCAAATACAACAGTCACGTTGGAATTGCCTTTAAATTCAAAACTGCATACATTTTATTGATTTTTAGGCTATAAAAATAATTAATTATCAATTTAATAAGGTGCCATTGAAGTTTTTAAGTAGAAACATTTTTTCTAATTGAAACATTAAAAAAGTGGAAAGAAACCAAGACGTGGGTAGCACCCTACCTTTAAAGCGGCAATATTTGAAACCGTAAAATGTACTAAAGGCAATTCCCAAGTGGCTGCTCTATTTGGTCGTTGGATTAGAACCGTGGATAACAATTTAAAAGATTTAAATTATGATTACAATTACAATTACCGTGATTACAATTTAAAAGCGTGGATATTGGTGTGGTAACAAACTTAACCCGTTACCGTGAAGCTCTTTTCCCCGTTACAAACGTGAAACCTTCGTACGACAAAGGTAAAACCTTCGTCTCACGGTGGTGGTATTTTCGTATGACAAATGTCGTACGTAAACTTTACAGCGATAAACTCTTCGCATGTCCTAAGTCGTACTTCAATCATACATAATTTTTTGTGCGCGAATAGTGCCCAGTGAGCCAGCAAATTAAAATGGCTAAAGCTGTACGGTAACAATATGCAAATTTTTGCAACATGAAATATGCTACGTAATAAACTGTATCTGTAAAAAAATCTGCATATTGCCACTGTACAGCATTAACCATTTCAATTTGTTCGCTCACTCGCACAAAAAAATTATGTATAATCAGACCTGTGCCACTGCCCCCCCCCGGGGTTAAAACGGGGGGGGGGCAATTGCAAAAATGGGAGAGCACGGGGGCAACTTTTTGAAACGGGGGGGCAAGAAAACGGGGGGAAAGAGGCAAGCAGGGGGAAAGAAAAAAGAGAAAAAAAGGAGAAACAAAAGAGAAAAAAAGAAAGGAAACGGTAACAAAGGGACAAAAAAAGCGGAAATAAGGTAAAAATAGAGTTTAAAATGGCTTTAAAATATACTTAAAATGAGACTAAAAAACTGCAAAAAATTCGCGATGATGGCGTCATCATAGGTCAAAAATGGCGTCGTATTTTTAGGGTACTTTTTCATTTTTTGTCGGGGGGGGGGGCGATAAACGGGGGGGGGGGAAAATGCGCCCATAAAACGGGGGGGGGGCATTTCAGACCGTGCACAGGTCTGTATAATAGAGGTACGGTATAGGGTCTTATTGGGATTCAATGCCGGATGATGACCTGAGAAAATGACGGTAAGGGTTATACTCCACTTGCACTTATACTTATAATTACTACTTGAGTTCTTTATAGCTAAAAAAACATCTCTCAAACTAGCTCTTTTCATGAAGAATGATACAAAAATTAACAAAAATAAATTTAAAATTTGTGCTTCGAAATTAATTTACAAAGCTAGATTGAATTTTTTTTAATGTTTAGGTTGTTTAAAACTAATTAAAATTTTGAGTTATAAAATTTCATAAGGTGCATTCCAAAGTTTTAAGAGAAGAATTTTTTGATATTGAAACATTAAATAGTGAAAAGAAACCAAAGATGCGAGATAGATCCATAACTATGAAGCGTGTAACATATGTATATATAGGGCCGCCAGGCCCAAGACACTATCCCCACTTTTAAAACAGGTTAGGTTAAGTCCCAGTATAAAAGTGTCAATTTTTAAACTAAAATCAGTTTTCAGTTATTTTCCTTCTTTTACTTTTGAACTATTACTCTTCAATTGTTTTCTGTCTGGTTGAATAAAAATGACTTAAGAACTCAGTGTTTCCCCGATTGTCAAATCCTAACCTTCCCCCATAGGTAACTTTAAGTTTTTCTTAATTCCTATTAGGCGAACGCACAAATATTGGTTAAGTCTTTTTGATCCAAACAATTTAATTGGCTGTCGGGCCGTCCGGCAATGGGGGTAAATCCCTCCCTTTTAGGTACTGTAATGTGTCTTCATGAGTAGGGTCCTTTTCAATCCTGGTTTGTATAATCTAACAACTATCATTATTGGCTTCGGCCATAAACGTTTACTAATTAGCCAAATAGCTTCGGCAAACCCCATATATTTAATATAAAAGTACAATAATAGTAGTTATTGTGCTGGGGTAATAAAATTAAAATGTTATCAATAGGCTAGTGCTAAAGAACCTCTTAAATTAAATGGACCAAACTCATAAAGATCATTGCAGACCCCCCGGGCTCCAACTACAAAATTTACACTTAACCATGATCGTAGCATCAAGAGCTAGGCAATTAAAACTTGCCAAGAGGCCGATATTTCTAGGGAAATTCAATATATATTTACATCTTGCATCGTGGTGGTACCCCTCCTTGCTTGATGATATTTTGTATATAAATATATATGCCTGTGCCGTGTTATCATCATGAATGAATTGTCTGTGTATCTTGTATATAAACGGCCGCATGATGGTCTTTGAGCTATGAAAGTAGTAGTCTCACATTCGGAAGGCATATGGGTCTTCAAAGGGTTCTATCGATCCTGTACCCCTACCACTTCATCACAATGCATGAACCGCCAAATCAACATCGTAACATAATTATACATGTATTTATTCTGCAGTTAACATGCATATACCTGCAAACATAATAGTCAAACAATCAATACAAATCAACATCTAAGTTATACAAATTAATGTAATACCCTGTGGTCCAACTAAACCCGGGCTGTTACATTTGGAGGTCCTAGGCGGTTTCTTATATTGAGATAGAATGTGAACTTAACTAAAAAAATAAAACCTTAAACGTAACTTAAAAGTCGCTTTGTTTTTGTACTAAAATTATGTTTATAAATACTAAAATATATTGTGTATCGCGCGTAAAATTTTTGTGTTAAAAAAAATGTATTAACTTTTGTCTTGTCAAAAACTGTTTTTCGTGGAAAGATATAAATTTTGAGAGAAAAAGGGTAACTGATCACTACCTAATAAATTCTCAACCAAAAGTTGAACTTAGTAAACTGCACTTTCGCGGAACAGGTTGTTATCGATATAAGAGTATGTGAGTAACAAAAAAAATGACCGGTCAACGAAATTATTAATAGTTATCAAACGAACAAATTGGAGTATTACCGGCAATTGACTGAGTGGCGTTGTAAACTGGCCAGTTACATAAAACTTAAATTATAATTATATTTTTATTTCGCCACAAATGTGTTATCGGTTACGACTTGATAACGCAAGTAGAATAGGGTCTTATTAGACCAAGTAGAATTTAGAAAAAGCCTTAAGTGGCTAAAATGTTGGTCCAAAAATGACCTGTGAATTTTTCAAGCCCGATTTGCCGCGCGGTGTATAAATTAATAAATTATATGAATAACTGTAATAACTAATCAAAGGTTAATGTACTCTGTAAACTTAAAAACAATAACTATATTTTGCGCTTAGTCTTTTTATGATTGTTCTAGTTTTCCACGTTTGTTATTGCTTATATTAAGCTTAATTACTATGTAGTGAGTTTTGAAATGACAGGAATGTGATTTGAAGCTGTTTTTAAATTTTCTTGGGCGTGTTTATCACGTCACTAAAATTAATTGAAGGCCACATTCCAAGGCGCGGCCTTCTAGAAATTTTCCGGAATGTGCTGCAAGTCATCTGGTGAGATAAGAGCCGGCCGAGTGCAACGAACTGTAACCATAATATTAAATTTATCTAATTTTTTATCAACAAATGTTAGAAACCAGTGTAAAATTAAACTAAACTTATCTGAACTTTCAGAGTAATCAGTCAAATCATAAGATAAATCGACTGCAGGGTACCTTTGTTATTTTAGCGCCGCACAAAAATTTGGCTACTTTACAGTAGCAATTGGGGCGATCAGCAAGGTTTTGGTCGGCCCGACAGAAGACAAACTGGGCCTTGAATGTTACAATTTTTTACATGGGAGGTTGGTGATTAATATTGCACCCCTAACGCGCCGACATAAATTCTTAGTGGGTGGCGCTAATTACTTTAAAACCAAGATATTATATAAACAGCAAAAATTTCAAAATTTTCATTCTGTACTGTCCTTTAATTGATTGTCAACGCTTCGGTTCAATCTATTATTTTTTCTTTTTTTTTATTTTATTTTAATTTTTATTTTACTAAGAGCTAGGCAAAGTTTCTTTGCCATTAGGCTCAATATTTCCAGGGAATTCAATCTTAAAACTCACTAGTCTCCGCGTATTCTTCTTAGTTGTGTTGCGATTCGTTTAAATTTTTATTTTTCTTTTACTAAGAGCTAGGCAAAGTTCTTTGCCATTAGGCTCGATATTTCCAGGGCAATTTAATCTTAAAACTCAAAACTCACTAGTCTCCGCGTATTCTTCTTAGTTGTGTTGCGATTCGTTTAAATTTTTATTTTTCTTTTACTAAGAGCTAGGCAAAGTTCTTTGCCATTAGGCTCGATATGTCCAGGGCAATTCAATCTTAAAAACTCACAATCTCCGCGTATTCTTTTCATTTGTACTGTGTTAACATTTGTATTCTTCTTTAAAATAAATTGTGTAACTGTTTAATTCTTACCTTTCTACTAAATTTAAGTTTAAATTTTTAAAGAAACTTTTTATTTTTCAACCTAAGTTTTATTTTTTTAAACACTTGTTTATACCCTTTCATTTATCCAACTAATTTTCTTTTTTACCTTTCTTATTATTAGGTTCTTTTAAAAAATTTTGTTTCCTTGAATAAGTTATCCTCCAAAACAATCCTTATTACAAAACAGTCCTTATCTAAGATCTGTAAGTAATTATCTGGATTTATATTTTCTCCTTAAAACTTAATACTTATCAAGATTCTTTAATTTAACTAACTGTTTTATTTCTACTAACAAAATCAAAAGAAACGAAAATAAATACTTAAGGGGGAGAAAGGGGGGGTTGGCCCCTTTTTTGATTCCGGGGAGAAAAGGGCAAATATTTTTTTTATTACCCCCCCGAAAATTTTTTTTTTATTTTTCCCCCCCGGCAGTTTTTTTTTTGTTTTGTCCCGGGCAGGGGCCTTTTGCGCCCTTAATTTTAGCCTGGAAGACCTCAGGTTTAATTTTTTTAAATAAAAATAACAAATTTTAAAATCCAAAAGAAGACTCTTCAAATATTCCATCACGGAAGACAGAAAAATCACTTCGAATTCTACAGCAACTCGCGGTAAGGGAAATTTATTTTCTAAATTTACTTTAAATATTTCTGAGCAACAAAAGGTTGATCGCCAACGTCGTTTTGAAGCTAGGGAAAAAGCACGCTCTTCAGAACTGGAATCTGAAGAAGAGCCTATTAATTTATCAAACTTGTTTTCGCAAGTACCTCTTAATCAAAATCATTTAAATTTAAATACTTCTACTACCTTAAATATGGATAATAACACAGCTCATGTAGGCGTGCCCAATATAAGACCTTTCACTGGCCTTCCCGGTGAAGATATTGAGAGGTGGATCCCTACTCAATTCGAACTTTTTGCACAGGCCATGGGTTGGACTGAGAAAAATATGAATAATAAAGTAGAGATGTTTCTCGAGGGAAGAGCACGGTCCGTGTTTATGGAACTCCCCAGGGAAGTTTGCGAATTAGTAAACTGGAATAATATACCTGCCCAACCAAACGCTAACCCTCCAACCACCGGGTCATATGGGTTAAAGCACTATATAATTAAAGCTTTGCAGGAAAAAGGTGCAAGGCGCAGCGCGATTTCCACTTTCCACCACTTAAGGCAACTCCCCGGCGAATCAGTTGATGCATATGCATACAGGGTTACAATTGCTGGCGACAGAGCGTTATTGGGGACTAATATGGATCCCCAAGTTAAGGATGAAAATTTGATTCAAGTTTTCATGAGCGGTTTGGAACCCCAAGTTAGAAAATATGTAGCTGTCAGAGCAGCTACTGATAATTATGACCAGATAGTCTCTAGCGCAAAAGAAGTAGAGCGCAGTTTATTCAGTGGAAACTACCCAGGGCACAATGCAACTTTTGGTCTCGTTACCACAACCGAGGGCCAGAATAAAACAAATTCCAAACAGGAAGAGTCTCAGTTTGACGATCGCATTACAAAGTTAGAGCAACAAATGCGCCGCATGTGGAATAAGCATAATACCAATTCTAACCCAAATAAACGGTTTGAACCAAAAGGTCGGTCCTTCAACAATAATTTTCGCAATATGGGAAATCGGGGATACAGGGCCCCACAAAACAATTATAACCGTTTTAATAATTTTACTCAAACCAACAATCCTACCAAAACCAATATCGCAATACAGGTTTGCAAGGTCGTTTTACCAATCCCAACCCCAAATATAACAATTTTAACAATAACTGGCAGCCCAACAACCAGCCTTTACAGGTCCCACCACAAGTCTACCCAATTACCCATCAAGCCGCAGGTTACCCACCCCCACGAAAACCAAGTAAAAGTTATAACCAATCTAAAAATTTAGCTTAAAGACCATCTAGGATAAACTCTATAACACATTCAACATCCGAAGATGGATTGCCAAGGTCTGACATGACGCCAGAAGAGGAACTTTGGGCAAACTACGCAGAAATCATGGAGGAATCAATGGACGAAGAGGATACACAATCGGATCAAGAAATCGGTAAATCTAAAATTAATATGATAAATATTGAATTAAATTGTGAAGAAGAAGAGGAAAATTTGTCCTCAAAGTTCAAAAATGACCAAGAAAATCAATCAATTTTACTATCAGGCATAGCAAAAGTCAATTTAAATAAAAATGTTGAAGAAAACCCACTTTCTGAAAGAGAGAACAACAGTTCTTCACAGATTTCACTGGGTCTCGCTATCAGTGATTCTGAAGGAGATTATTGTCATAGCGAACCCCTGTTGCTTTCTAGATCGGAAAGTGAGACTTCTGTAAATTCAATTGAGCTAAAAAGGTCAAAAAGTTGTGAAGTTATTTTTCAAAATTGTAATTTTCTAAAAACTTCTATAAGTCTAAACGATTTAAAACAAAGTCATAATCTCAGCCAATCAGCTTGTAGACCCACGTGGTATTCTCAAAAGTTTTAGCCTCTTAAATCTGTTTTCAATAATTAATGTTTTGTTGATCACAACATGTTTTTGGCCTTCTGCCGCCGCGTTTTATATCAAGGGAACACCCCCATGCCTTCAGGGCCAATGCTTTGTAACACCATTTCCTATCCAACAATTCGGACCACCCCAAAAATCCCTGAGTGTAGCGTTGATACTGGAGAACATTCTACTGCTATCACGCGAACACGACTCCAACTTTATGTCACAAACCATAAACTTTATAGAACTAAAGCAGTGCAATGTATTATTACCTACGCTAGTAAATCAGTTTTGACATATTTCTTTGCAGATGAACGACGAGTAAAGCATGAAGCCAAATCAATTTTGGTGTATAGCGAAGCTTGTCATCAAATGCAAAAGATTAAAAAATGTCAATATGGTCGCTTATCACCTGATGGTGACGTCTGGTCAACTAATAACAAATTAGTCGAACCTGATTCTGGCGGAGGTATAAAATGTTGCAAGTATATCAAGACAGAAGTCTATAATTGTGTGTTAATAAATACCAGTGTCTATAAACGTCATGGTGCTGACCAATCCCTAGAATCCCCAGCCGGTCCCGTAGGCCATTGCCAATATCAAGATGGCCAATGTGGCCTGAGTAATCTATCTTACTTGAGATGGATCCCTGACTTAAAAGA
>JASAMX010003447.1:0-21780 GCA_030248175.1 Microlaimidae sp. YZB2_3 | reverse complement strand
TGCTGTAGAAGGTAACGATTTTCAAAAGTTAATTACAAGGTTAACAGATAATTTTTTGAAATAACAATTTATAAATGACAAAGCATCGCGTTCACTTATACTTGCGAGTGTTTTTGCTTATAGTGAAGAACGCTGATAGGTTTGATATCGAATAAGTCATTAATTATTTTCTAACAGATTTTTAAGTCATTTTAAGTGTCAAGTTTCAAGCTTATCAAGATTTAATTAATCTAGTCTCGTAACATTAACATTTGAAAATGAGCACTTTAAATAAAGTCTTTTGGTGAATGTTTTTTTTTGGCAAATTCAAGACAATATTGTGTGACTGTACCTTTATTGGTAGCAACAAAAGAAATCCTTAAAATTAACTTCAAATAACCATTGAAGCGACATGTAAAAAAATAACACGATGGTCAAAACCCTCCCACTTAAACGGAGATATCCATTCAGTGTTAAATATCTATTCATGTGTTAAATTTGTATTTATGCATTTTTATTTTATAAAAAAATATTTTTAATATATTAAAACAGTTTATTTAGATATACGATTCTTTTCATCAAAAATTGGGAAAAATTTCAAACAATTTTCCACGGAGGATAGTTCAGATTTACAATTCAAAAGATCAAAAACTGATAGAAATGAGCGAAAATTCAAAATGGTTTTCAGAACAAAAAGACTATATATTCGTTTGGAATGGATCGCGTGAAAAAATACCAAAGACGATGAATAAAATAATTGCTAAAGGAGATGCCAAAATTTTTAACAACAAAGTATTTGTTAATCGTGTCATTTGTACTTTGGATATCTTTTGGGAAGAGGCAGATTCTATTTACAAGATGCTCTGTCTTTCGGCAATATTTTTCACGCAAGAATGTCTGCTTAGAAAAAACAGTGTAAAATAAATTTGTATAAATCAGTATACGTAAAGTCATAAAAAGTAGAATGCCTTCTTTTATTTCAGCTAAAATGATATGTAATTTAAATTTGTGTTTTGAATAGGTCTCCATTAAAAATTAATTAATTTGTGTTTTGTGTTTTGTGTCAGTCTGGCGATGGTTTTAGTTCATTTCATACTCCATGCTGGGATTCCCACTTGCGCAGTTTTTAGCTGTGCGTAATTTATTAAATTTCGTCATCCAGTAACTTTAAGTGCTGTATTTTCAGTTTAATTTTGTTTTTAATTTAACTAAATGTTGCATGTTTTAACCAACGATGTCCCTACCCTTCAATATCTTACTCAGGAGTTCCGGCCATTTAAAGCGGAGAGAGCTCCGCCCTTTTAAATGAGCCATTTAAAGCCTATTTGAGCTAAATTAATGAGTTATGTTATTCTATAGACATTTTTAAAAAATTTTTATTGTTTTAATAAGTTTTGAAAAAACATTTAGGTTACAAAATTTTTATCAAAAAGTAATCTTCGAAATTACTCTTTTATTATTGATAAAATTAGTACAAAAATAGGGAGAAGTTTCAAAATATGGAGCTCTGGGGTGGTAGGCTAAACATTAATCCGACTTAAACTTAATCTGAGATTAGCGATTGTCGACACACAGTAAACATACTAGCAGTATCGATTAGATAATCTAGTTTAACGAATTTAATCTGAGATTAGGTTTAATCTCAGATTAAATTATCGATAACTCGAGATTAAATTGTTAATTTATGCAAATTTTTAAACCACCTCCGGAGGTGGATTAAAAATTTGCGGGTTTTTCCCGCTAATCTCGGATTAGTGGCGGATTAGTGTGATAAAGTCTATTAACTCCGTTAACCTCAATTATTAATCCATACTGTTAGTATGTTTACTGTATGACAATCGCTAATCTCAGATTAATTTTAAGTCAAATTAAACCTTCAGCATACCACCCCAGCTCCGCAACTCCAGGGAACATCACTAGTTTTATTTAACAACTAAATGAATTTTTACACATTTAAGTATTTTCTTCTCTACTTTAAAAAAAATAGAAACATTTTTGAAAATTAAATTTACCTTTGTAGCGACAAACGCCCGCGGTGGACGGAACTGCCAGCTACACTTGTTGGGCGGATTTTACTTCCCTCGCGTGTCGAGTGTTCAGGGGACTCAAAAATTATATTCAATTTAAACCTTATTATTTATATATATTCCGCCGATAAAATTTAGCCAGGTATAGCGATTGATAGAACGTTAGGCAAGTTTTCCACCTGCCTCGTAGCGTCATTCAAATAAGATTAACTTTTGGGAGGATTTAAGTTCACGTTTGGACTGGGTTCAGCGGCCTGCAGGCGGCTAACAAAAGACCCCTCCCTTGTGATTCCGGTTCAATACACATTTGTTTTTGTTATATTGTGCTATGTTCCCGGTTGACTGGAATAAACCTTGACTACTTTGTTTTAAAAACACATACATGAAAATCCATCCGGACCTTTACCGAAATAACGCAGAGGGATGTTTACCCCTCCTGAAACAACAATGAGACCACGACAAAGGTTTTTAAAACACATTTTATTTACGAAAAACATCCACTTTAATATTTTACGGTTGAAAACATTTTACAGTTTTTAGCACCAAAAGACTATGAATTTTTAAGGCTTGACCAGTTGAGCAGCAATTTGCAAAAACTGGGCGTGCACAAGCTTTAAGGGGATTTTTTGGGGCTTTGCCCAAAATGGAACTTACAAAAGATTACCTTCAGGAAAGAGCAAAACGAGACAAATGTAAGGACGTAAAACTAAGGTTACAGACAGGTCTAGGAAAGCTTACCGACAGCCCTTCACCCGAAAAACCTGTGACAGCACCAATACGACACATAACAAACACAACAAGTTATACACATATTACCAATTAAAAATACACACGAAAGTTACACAAGGTTACCACAAAATACACAATTACAAAGCTTATATTTTTCAGAAACACACAGTTACATTACACAAGCCCAAAGGCGGAGACTACAGGTTCTTGAGATCGACGGTCCACTCTCAGAATATGACGTTTTAAAACGGGTTCCAACCGTTATTGCAAACCTGCGTGTTTATTAAATTTAATTTGCTTTTATTACAAAAGGTGGTGAATCTGGGGCGATACCCAATAAACCTCTCGCTGTAGGGAGATGGGAAACTAAACACTTCTGTCAAATTTCTTACAGTTTCTGATTTAGCAAGGACGGGATGGGGGTAAAATTCCAAACAGATCTCATCACTCCATAAAAACGTGGTCGCAAACCAAAATCCCGTCGCGAGTTCTATCCAATGGTCTACTATACTAGATTCATTTACACCCAAAAAAATAGTTAAACGATCTGATGGTACGCCATTGGCTTACTTAAAGTTAGAGCAGCGTTTTTCTATGTTAATACTCTTTTAAAACGATTTCAACGACTAGCCACTTTTAACTTGCATAAAACCACGCACGAAATTATAACACAACCTCCCAAGAAAAACAAAATACGAACCGTGCAGAAAAACAAAACCCGACACCTTTTCTTAATACCACCGCCATGCAAGTTGCTAACTTTACATTTTACCGCCAAGGACCGAAGCCTGGGAACTACGACCAATTGGATTTAATTAACCCAGCTCCCGTCCAATTAACACATATTCTCTCTTCCGGTCATTGGTTTTTAAGCCAATTAGCCAATTAACAATACACACAAGTGCAGGAACAAATAATCCAAGGTCCAAATAATTTAAGTAACTCGGTCCAAATAATCCAAGCCTAGGGAAAATAATCCAAGGTCACTAGGTCTAAATAATTCAAGATAGGTACAAATAATCCAAACAAGAGCGCTGTAAGTTGGATTATTTTTTCGCACTTGAGCTCATATTTAATTTATGTAAATTTAAGTATTTCAGTTTTCATGCACACAAACTTTAGGAATTATTTTCTATAATGATGGCTCTACGTTTTGGTTCCGTCGAGCTACCAAAAATTTTAAGTCAAAAAAATTATCCTTTACTTCACTACCAAAACCGTCGGTTTCGCGGTATGTTGAAGTTTTCTTTTAAAAGACCGTTAGCAAATGCTGGTGAAACCTATATTTGTAAACTGTACTTCCAACTTAAATTTAAAACACCTGGTCTTCCAAAAGTTCCAATGCTTACAGTCAGAGGTGGAAGGTTAATGATAGATCTGAGTATCTTTCTGCCCTCAAATATCATGCTTTGGAACTCCGGCTATTAAAATACAGGAAGCTCCAGAACGTCGGAGCTCTAACTGTTAAATAAGCGATTTTAAACTTACTTAATTTGAAATAACTTAAAAGTTACTCTATCTGCATTTTTAAGACTATTTTATTGTTTTAAATGCGTTTTGACAAAAACAATTAGTTTATAAAAACATTGCAAAACATTCTATGGCATCACACTTTAATTATTCATAAAATTAGTAAAAAATAAAGCGAAGCTCCGGAGCTGCAAAGGTTTCACTTGGTTAAAATGTTAAAAAGAGTCACAAAAAGCTTGACATTTACAATCTTAGTTTCCAGATTAAGTTTAATTTCAAGAGCTAATAATATATAAATTTAGACTTGTCTTAAAAATTTTTTCTAGTTTAATACGATAATTTCAGAATGATTGCAAAAAGTTATTTTGGAATTTTAATACTGTTATTGCTCTTATTGTTATTTTTATTGTTTCTAATCTACTACGGTCATAAGGTACTTTATGCAAAAAACTTGTTTCTTGTTGTTAATGCAAATTGCATATTGAACTTATATATAAATAAAACTTTAAAAAAATTGCACCAAAATGTTTGAAAAAATATATTCATGAAATATATATTTATATACAATTGAAAAAGTAATTTTAATATATAAACAGTCAGAAAACTTAATAATATAAATGCAACAATATTAAAGAAATAAAAAAATTCATCAAAACTAAGCGTTAAAACTAATAAAAATAAACAAAATGTTATCTTGAATTGTTTGGACCTAGTGAAACTTTTGTTTGGTTTATTTGTTCGCACTTGAATCGCGCTGACAGGGTGATTTTGGATTATTTGTTCGCATTTGGGAACATATAATTCAAGACGCACTGGATTATTTAAAGCCTTGGATTATTTGTTAATTTGTTCGCTCACTCGGCGAAAACGTGAAATTGTGAGTTATACTGTAATTGATGTGAAGGTTATACTGTAATTGTGCAAGCGCGTGAGGGAAAAGCAAGTCAATGCGCAGCTAAAACTTACCTCACATGCTATCCTTCTACTGAAACAGACGCGCCGTCTTGAAACCTCCGTTTTTCTGTGTTCTATTCTTACATCATTTTTCAAGGCTAATATTTTAACTAATTTTGCATCTAAATAAATGTGTGCACATTTTATTATAGGACGGATCTGTTTTTACTTTTAGCTATAAAATGAATAAAATTGACTAAAAACTCTAATGTTATACAGTTAACAGGGTTTCCAGTGCTCAAGGCGGAATGCTCTCCCTGACTTTCCTGACCAATTCTTGAAAATTTTAAGTATTGTCCCTGACTTTTTCCAAAGCTCTCCCTGACTTTTTGAAAAAAATTTACATAACTACAAATCGTATTACTGCAATAAATACTAAGTTCTGAGAATACTACAATTTTTACGTTTTACAATAAAAATAACAAAAAAAAAACAGGTAGAAACTGTGAGTTACAGGCTTTATTTTCGGTGAAATATTTACCCTAAGACGGAGTTTGATAGCTGCATGCAGTATATACCGCTAGCGGAATCAAAAAGAATAGTCCTTGTCCCCGTTTTAGTAACGTAACAAGAATTTCGTTTTGAGAGGAGCGCTTTGGGGGAAAAAATGAGCCTGCGGATGAGCCATAGGTGAACACGGTCAGGGAAGCTAGGGGGGCGGTTACCGGGCAGCATCTCCGAATTTTGAATTCTAGGAAGGGGGTCCCAGAGGGGTCCCCACCCCCCCCCCCTAGCTTTTTAGGGGTCGACCCTGGGTGCGAAATTTTGAAATCTAGAGGGGGGTCAGCTGGGGTCGGGTGTCCAAAGCAAAACAGTTTTAAACCATAATAACTTTAATAATTGTTCTTTTTAGAGGATAATACTACATTTTATTGAATAAAAAAAGCCATATTCATGTATATAAAGGGTGTAAAAGCATGAATATGTGATGATAATTCACGTTTTTGGAAGAAAATTTAGTATAAAAAAGGTACCTAAAATTTTCCCGAGGGGAAAGGGGGGGTCCGATTTTAAAATCTAGAGGGGGTCAGGGGGTAAAAAATTCGGAAATTTGGGGGAGGGGGGGCCCCCTAGATTTTCGTCCAGGGGGGTCCCCAAAATTTCGAGGCTAGGGGGGGTGGACCCCACCGTGCCCCCCTTTTCTCACCTATGGGGTGACCCCATAGGGCCAGGTGCAGTGGCGTAGCCAGGGCTTTATTTTGCGGGCAAGCACCCCTTTTTGGGGAGAAGAAATTTGTGTCACAGAAGCGGCAAAAAACGTTGCGACTGTGCACCGTAGCGGCTCCAGCCAACATCAAATGTTGTCCAGGAGGCTGGGTTGTGTAACCCCCCCCCCCACCCCCTCCCCCCAGCTGCCGAAGGCGATTTTTTTAAATATGCACCAAAAATTGCTGAGTAGAGATCGTCCCCAGGGGCCTGTTTTTCCATAAAAACCCCGTTGTAAATTCTTATTTTATATTTTTCAACCTATTTTTTGTAAAATACACGATAAAAGTTTTTCGACTTGTAATCCAGGGGTAGCATCTGCCCGCACTGCTCTGCGATGGTTGGTCGGTACCACGTCATTTCATCTCCGCTAAACGATCAATGTTTGCCGTGTCAAATATCCTCTATCATGTAATTTACAAAAAATAGGCGGCGATTTGTAAAATGAAAATTTACAAACGTCTTTATGAAATAAGCCCCTGCCAACGGAAAACATACATTTTACTTTTGTTTTTAGAACCCAATTTCTATACACTTTTGTTTGATCTCCTAATTAATCGGACTAACAGGAGAAATCGCAGCTGACTCCGCATAGGAATAATAAAAGTATGGAATGTGTGTGAGGAAAACTAACAGAAAAATGAAAAAAAGAAACATGGACACCTCGCCAGATCAGATAACAAAACACTTTCCTTATAAATAATATATATTAAAGATATACAAAATGACACAAAATTAACAAACGATACAATGTATAATTTTTCAAAACAGTAAAAAATTTTTTTAAATATGCATGTTGTAAAAATATGACGGGAAGCGTTTGCTGAAGAAGTTCGTCCTTCTCCCCATTTTTGTCCAGCCTGTCCAAACAAGGGACGAAACAGGCTTTTGTTATAGGTCTCCTTTTTAATGCAAAATTATTTTATACGGTCAATTTTTGAGAACCAAAAATTTGAGCTATATGTATGTCTGTCCTTTTTAGGTTGTATTAAACCATCTAATAATTTTATTCAATATGTCAAGTAAATGGGTACAATTTTTTAAAAATTTTTTATTACAAATCTGTCTTTTCTTTTAGGTTGTTGTGACATTGTCCACTCTGATTTAGCACGCTGCGTTTTCTTCTAATATTCTTACAAAAAACGTTGTTTGTATTTCAAAAATTATAGCGCTTTTTTAGTTCAAAATCCTCTTTACCCATTTACTTATAAACACAAACATAGACTAATAAATATTACTTAAGACTGACACTTTATTTCAGCCCTTGCTCAAGTATCACTTCCTTATAAAATTTGAAGAGTTCATTGTAGTTGGTTCCTAAATTTTTCTTGGAAAATCCAAACCACCGTGCATTCATTCGTCTTGACCAGCTTTCGTTTCTCTCAACTTTGTCCTCAACTTTTGTTAGTCGATTTTCCATTTGACCTAACTTATGCTGTATGTTATCTATTGTGGAATCTCCTTCATTCTCAACTCGGGCTTGTTTATTAGCGACGGTCTGAAATAAAGTGTCAGTCTTAAGTAATATTTATTAGTCTATGTTTGTGTTTATAAGTAAATGGGTAAAGAGGATTTTGAACTAAAAAAGCGCTATAATTTTTGAAATACAAACAACGTTTTTTGTAAGAATATTAGAAGAAAACGCAGCGTGCTAAATCAGAGTGGACAATGTCACAACAACCTGAAAGGCACGACAGATTTGTAATAAAAAATTTTTAAAAAAATTGTACCCATTTACTTGACATATTGAATAAAATTATTAGATGGTTTAATACAACCTAAAAAGGACAGACATACATATAGCTCAAATTTTTGGTTCTCAAAAATTGACCGTATAAAATAATTTTGCATTAAAAAGGAGACCTATAACAAAAGCCTGTTTCGTCCCTTGTTTGGACAGGCTGGACAAATATGAGGAGAAGTTGGGACTTCTTCAGCAAACGCTTCCCGTCATATTTTTACAACATGCATATTTAAAAAAAATTTTTTAATGTTTTGAAAAATTATACATTGTATCGTTTGTTAATTTTGTGTCATTTTGTATATCTTTAATATATATTATTTATAAGGAAAGTGTTTTGTTACCTGATCTGGCGGGGTGTCCATGTTTCTTTTTGCCATTTTTCTGTTAGTTTTCCTCACACACATTCCATCTTTTTATTAAACTCCGCTGCGGAGTCAGCTGCGGAGTTTTCTCCTGTTAGTCCGATTAATTAGGAGATCAAACAAAAGTGTATAGAAATTAGGTTATAAAAACAAAAGTAAAATGTATGTTTACCATTGGCAGGGGCTTATTTCATAAAGACGTTTGTAAATTTTCATTTTACAAATCGCCGCCTATTTTTTGTAAATTACATGATAGAGGATATACAACACGGCAAACATTGATCGTTTAGCGGAGATGAAATGACGTGGTACCGACCAATCAGCGCAGAGCAGTGCGGGCAGATG
Organism: Microlaimidae sp. YZB2_3; assembly: GCA_030248175.1. Classification (NCBI taxonomy): domain Eukaryota; kingdom Metazoa; phylum Nematoda; class Chromadorea; order Desmodorida; family Microlaimidae; species Microlaimidae sp. YZB2_3. The sequence goes on along the minus strand of JASAMX010003447.1, from coordinate 12,964 downwards.
CTACCCCTGGATTACAAGTCGAAAAACCTTTATCGTGTATTTTACAAAAAATAGGCGGAGAATTGTAAAATAAGAATTTACAACGGTTTTTATGAAACAGGCCCCTGGGGACGATTCTCTGAGCAATTTTTGGTGCATATTTAAAAAAATCGCCTTCGGCAGCTGGGGGGAAGGGGAGGGGGTGGGGGTTACACAACCCAGCCTCCTGGACAACATTTGATGTTGGCTGGAGCCGCTACGGTGCACAGTCGCAACGTTTTTTGCCGCTTCTGTGACACAAATTTCTTCTCCCCCCAGATCGGCCCCTTGCCCGCAAAATAAAATCCTGGCTACGCCACTGCACCTGGCCCTATGGGGTCACCCCATAGGTGAGAAAGGGGGGGCAGGGTGGGGTCCACCCCCCCTAGCCTCGAAATTTTGGGGACCCCCCTGGACGAAAATCTAGGGGGCCCCCCCTCCCCCCAAATTTCCGAATTTTTTACCCCTGACCCCCCTCTAGATTTTAAAATCGGACCCCCCCTTTTCCCCTCGGGAAAATTTTAGGTACCTTTTTTATACTAAATTTTCTTCCAAAAACGTGAATTTTCATCACATATTCATGCTTTTACACCCTTTTTATACATGAATATGGCTTTTTTTATTCAATAAAATGTAGTATTATCCTATAAAAAGAACAATTATTAAAGTTATTATGGTTTAAAACTGTTTTGCTTTGGACACCCGACCCCACCTGACCCCCCTCTAGATTTCAAAATTTCGCACCCCGGGTCGACCCCCCCTAAAAAGCTAGGGGGGGGGGGTCCGGACCCCTCTGGGACCCCCTTCCTAGAATTCAAAATTCGATATACCCCGGGTAACCACCCCCCTAGCTTCCCTGACCGTGCTCACCTATGGCTCACCCGCAGGCTCATTTTCTTTCCCCCAAAGTGCTCCTCTCAAAACGAAATTCCTGTTACGTTACGAAAACGGGGGACAATTCGTTTTAATTCCGCTAGCGGCATATACTGCATGCAGCTATCAAACTCTGCCTTGGGGTAAATATTTCCCCGAAAATAAAGCCTGTAACTCACAGTTTCTACCTGTTTTTTGTTATTTTAATTGTAAAACGTGAAAATTGTAGTATTTTACTCAAAACTCAGTATTTATTGCAGTATAACAACGTGTAGTTATGTAATTTTTTTTTAAAGTCAGAGAGAACTTTGGAAAAAGTCAGGGAGAATACTTAAAATTTTCAAGAATTGGTCAGGAAAGTCAGGGAGAGCATTCCGCCTTGAGCACTGGAAACCCTGTTAACTGTATAACATTAGAGTTTTTAGTCAATTTTATTCATTTTATAGCTAAAAGTAAAAACAGATCCGTCCTATAATAAAATGTGCACACATTTATTTAGATGCAAAATTAGTTAAAATATTAGCCTTGAAAAATGATGTAAGAATAGAACAGGAAAACGGAGGTTTTAGACGGCGCGTCTGTTTAGGTAGAAAGGATAGCATGTGAGGTAAGTTTTAGCTGCGCATTGACTTGCTTTTCCCTCACGCGCTTGCACAATTACAGTATAACCTTCACATCAATTACAGTATAACTCACAATTTCACGTTTTCGCCGAGTGAGCGAACAAATTAACAAATAATCCAAGGTCCAAATAACCCAGCGCGTTTTGGATTATTATTTTGTTCTTAAATGCGAACAAATATTCCAAATTCCCAGCGTCAGCGCCTGCCAGGTGCAAACAAATAAACCAAACAAAGGGTTTCACTAGGTCCAAATAATCCAAGATAACATTTTGCTTATTTTCATTAGTTTTAACGCTTAGTTTTGAAGAATAAAGCTAGAAATATACTATTTTTTATGTTAATAATATGTGGTTTTATTTCTTTAATATTGTTGCATTTATATTATTAAATTTTATGACTGTTTATATATTTCATGAATATATTTTTTCAAACATTTTTGGTGAAATTTTTTTAAAGTTTTATTCATATATAAGATCAATATGCAATTTGCATTAACAACAAGAAACAAGTTTTTTTTGCATAAAGTACCTTATCACCGTAGTAGATTAGAAACAATAAAAATAAAAATAAAAGCAATAACAGTATTAAAATTCCAAAGTACCTATTTCGCAATCATTCTGAAATTATCGTATTAAACTAGAAAAAAATTTTAAGACAAGTCTAAATTTATATTTTTAGCTCTTAAAATTAAACTTAATCTGGAAACTAAGATTGTAAATGCCAAGCTTTTTGACTCTTTTTTAACATTTTAATTAAGTGAAACCTTTGCAGCTCCGGAGCTTCGCTTTATTTTTGTACTAATTTTATGAATAATTAAAGTGTGATGCTATAGAATGTTTTGCAAGGTTTTTATAAACTAATTTTTTTGTCAAAACGTATTTAAAACAGAAAAATAGTCTTAAAAATGCAGATAGAGTAACTTTAAAGTTATTTCAAATTTAAGTAAGCTTAAAATCGCTTATTTAACAGGTAGAGCTCCAAAGCTCTACAACTTCCTGTATTTTAAATAGCCAGAGTTCCAAAGCATGATATTTAAGGGCAGAAACATCACTTACACTCAGATTTGTGATTAAAGGACCACTGTCACAAATCAAATTCCTATAACGCCCGAACCGGACTGCTCCTTTAATACCAAACCTACCTAACTCAACTTTAGTATTTAGAGTGCTCCACTACAAGGCTACAACATTTTTAAATTTCAGCTCATTCGGTTCAGTATTAAAGGAGCAGTCCGGTTCGGGCGTTATAGGAATTTGATTTGTGACAGTGCTCCTTTAACCTTCCACCTCTTACTGTAAGCATCGGAACTTTTGGAAGACCAGGTGTTTTTAAATTTAAGTTTATAAGCATAGTTTACAAATATAGCTCTCACCAGCATTTGCTAACGGTCTTTTAAAAGAAAACTATAGCATACTTCGAAACCGACGGCTTTGGTAGTGAAGTAAAAGATAGTTTTTTTGACTTAAATTTTTGGTAGCTCGACTGAACCAAAATCTTGAGCCATGTTTACAGAAAATAATTCCTAAGGTGCATTGTTTGTGTGCATGAAAACTGAAATACTTATATTTTGAAGAATTTTTGAAAAACTTCAAAATATCTATCCAATTATTGTTAAATTTTAACTCAAAATGTGACAATTTATTCGCTGGCCAGCGCGATTTCTCGAAATAGCAATCCAAAGATCAAAAATTTGCATAAATTAAATATGAGCTCAAGTGCGAAAAAATAATCCAACTCGCAGCGCTCTTGTTTGGATTATTTATACCTTGGATTATTTAGACCTAGTGACCTTGGATTATTTTTCCCTAGGCTTGGATTATTTGAACAGAGTTACTTTGGACCTTGGATTATTTGTTCCTGCACTCGGAAACCACGCCTACGTTGCAAATCACGAGAATTTTTAACCAGTACTTACAGTGTTATGAGTATAATTGTAAACTCGTATACATAGATAAAAATCATGCTACTTGACTATGAATTTTTGATTCAGGATTTTAAATGGACCTACCTAGCATAACAAAAATTGAGTCTGCAATACTGTCAAACAAAGTCGTCACATTTCATTGTAATATTTTTGAAACTGGAAATACCACAAGTATAAAACATATAAAATTTAAAAAATTAATCAGTTTTTGTTTTAAATTAAAGCGTTACAAAATGTTTTTTTTTCTGATTAACCGAAAAAATTTACACATGAAAAACTTTAGTAACGCAAACATAGCTTTTATTTAACAATAGTTAACGGTACAAAAATATTTAAAATCGTTTTAATATTTTTTTTAAACCTACGTTTTAAATCTACGGTAAATTGGTAAAAAAAATTATTTCATAACAAATTCTTATTTCGTGGCGGGACCGCCAAACCCAGAATTTTGTTATGTCCATAGAATCAGAAATGCTATGGTCATCTTGCACTGAATTGTTTTTAATAAACATGGGTGAACATACTGTAATAAAAAGTCGGCTGCGGTGCCGCCGATTACCTGTGGTTCATTGCATGTCCTATGTTTATTAAAAAATATTCTGAGGAAAAAACATTAAAAAATAATAAATTTATAATTCGTTAGTTATAAATTTAAACGAAGCCTCCAAATGTCAACTCAAAAAGTCCTACAGCTTGTTTGAGCGGATAGGACAAATGCATTGTATAGTAATTACTTAAAGGTGTAGCGTGGGGCCCCGCCGCATTTTCCGTCTTAGTGTCGTAGTCGTATTTAAGTCGACGGGCGGAGTAATTCGAGTGTTGTTATGTGTAAAATGTCGAATATTAGTTGACTATTGAGAATATTAACATGTATTGTGTAAAATGAGTTAAAATCGGGTAAGTTGGCATAAAAATGTGTTCGATATCTAAATGCCGCGGACGGTCCACGTTGGCTCACTTGGCCATTCCACACTTTTGGTAGACTATTGGTAGTCCATGACTAAAAGTGCTAAGATGGGCCCTGTGGTGCTGTTTGGAGGGGGAGGTGTTTAAAATTGGCGGTTAATTGCGTGTGTATTGTTAATTGGCTAATTGGCTTAAAAACCAATGACCGGAAGAGAGAATATGTGTTAATTGGACGGGAAGCTGGGTTAATTAAATCCAATTGGTCGTTGTTCCCGGGCTTCGGTCCTCGGCGGTAAAAATGTAAAGTTAGCACTTGCATAGTGGTGGTAATAAAAAGGTGTCGGGTTGTGCTTTTCTGCACGGTTGGTATTTTGTTTTTCCTGCGAGGTTGTTTTATAATTTCGTGCGTGGTTTTATGCAAGTTAAAAGTGGCTAGTCGCTGAAATCGTTTTAAAAGAGTATTAACGTAGAATATCGCTGCTCTAACTTTAAGTAAGCCAATGGCGTACCGTCACGATCGCTTAACTATATTTTTGGGTGTAAATGAATCTGGTATCGTAGTCCATTGGATAGAACTCGTATTCTCTGACGGGATTCTGGTTTGTGACCACGTATTTGTGGAGTGATGAGATCTGTTTGGAATTTTACCCCTATACCGCCCTTGCTAAATCAGAAACTGTAAGAAATTTGCCAGAAGTGTTTACTTCCCATCTCCCTACAGCGAGAGGTTTATTGGGTATCGCCCCAGATTCACCACCTTTTGTAATAAAAGCAAATTAAATTTAATAAACACGCAGGTTTGCAATAACGGTTGGAACCCGTTTTAAAACGTCATATTCTGAGAGTGGACCGTCGATCTCAAGAACCTGTAGTCTCCGCCTTTGGGCTTGTGTAATGTAACTGTGTGTTTCTGAAAAATATAAGCTTTGTAATTGTGTATTTTGTGGTAACCTTGTGTAACTTTCGTGTGTATTTTTAATTGGTAATATGTGTATAACTTGTTGTGTTTGTTATGTGTCGTATTGGTGCTGTCACAGGTTTTTCGGGTGAAGGGCTGTCGGTAAGCTTTCCTTAGACCTGTCTGTAACCTTAGTTTTACGTCCTTACATTTGTCTCGTTTTGCTCTTTCCTAAGGTAATCTTTTGTAAGTTCCATTTTCGGCAAGCTTACCCCCCAAAAATCCCCTTAAAGCTTGTGCACGCCCAGTTTTTGCAAATTGCTGCTCAACTGGTCAAGCCTTAAAAATTCATAGTCTTTTGGTGCTAAAAACTGTAAAATGTTTTCAACCGTAAAATATTAAAGTGGATGTTTTTCGTAAATAAAATGTGTTTTAAAAACCTTTGTCGTTGTCTCATTGTTGTTTCCAGGAGGGGTAAACATCCCTCTGCGTTATTTCGGTAAAGGTCCGGATGGATTTTCATGTATGTGTTTTTAAAACAAAGTAGTCAAGGTTTATTCCAGTCAACCGGGTAAAAATAACATAGCACAATATAACAAAAACAAATGTGTATTGAACCGGAATCACAAGGGAGGGGTCTTTTGTTAGCCGCCTGCAGGCCGCTGAACCCAGTCCAAACGTGAACTTAAATCCTCCCAAAAGTTAATCTTATTTGAATGACGCTACGAGGCAGGTGGAAAACTTGCCTAACGTTCTATCAATCGCTATACCTGGCTAAATTTTATCGGCGGAATATATATAAATAATAAGGTTTAAATTGAATATAATTTTTGAGTCCCCTGAACACTCGACACGCGAGGGAGTAAAATCCGCCCAACAAGTGTAGCTGGCAGTTCCGTCCACCGCGGGCGTTTGTCGCTACAAAGGTAAATTTAATTTTCAAAAATGTTTCTATTTTTTTTAAAGTAGAGAAGAAAATACTTAAATGTGTAAAAATTCATTTAGTTGTTAAATAAAACTAGTGATGTTCCCTGGAGTTGCGGAGCTGGGGTGGTATGCTGAAGGTTTAATTTGACTTAAAATTAATCTGAGATTAGCGATTGTCGACACACAGTAAACATACTAACAGTATGGATTAAATAATCTAGGTTAACGGAGTTAATAGACTTTATCTCAGATTAAATCGCCACTAATCCGAGATTAGCGGGAAAAACCCGCAAACTTTTAATCCACCTCCGGAGGTGGTTTAAAAATTTGCATAAATTAACAATTTAATCTCGAGTTATCGATAATTTAATCTGAGATTAAACCTAATCTCAGATTAAATTCGTTAAACTAGATTATCTAATCGATACTGCTAGTATGTTTACTGTGTGTCGACAATCGCTAATCTCAGATTAAGTTTAAGTCGGATTAAACGTTCAGCGTACCACCCCAGAGCTCCATATTTTGAAACTTCTCCCTATTTTTGTACTAATTTTATCAATAATAAAAGAGTAATTTCGAAGATTACTTTTTGATAAAAATTTTGTAACCTAAATGTTTTTTCAAAACTTATTAAAACAATAAAAATTTTTTTAAAAATGTCTATAGAATAACATAACTCATTAATTTAGCTCAAATAGGCTTTAAATGGCTCATTTAAAGGGCGGAGCTCTCTCCGCTTTAAATGGCCGGAACTCCTGAGTAAGATATTGAAGGGTAGGGACATCGTTGGTTAAAACATGCAACATTTAGTTAAATTAAAAACAAAATTAAACTGAAAATACAGCACTTAAAGTTACTGGATGACGAAATTTAATAAATTACGCACAGCTAAAAACTGCGCAAGTGGGAATCCCAGCATGGAGTATGAAATGAACTAAAACCATCGCCAGACTGACACAAAACACAAAACACAAATTAATTAATTTTTAATGGAGACCTATTCAAAACACAAATTTAAATTACATATCATTTTAGCTGAAATAAAAGAAGGCATTCTACTTTTTATGACTTTACGTATACTGATTTATACAAATTTATTTTACACTGTTTTTTCTAAGCAGACATTCTTGCGTGAAAAATATTGCCGAAAGACAGAGCATCTTGTAAATAGAATCTGCCTCTTCCCAAAAGATATCCAAAGTACAAATGACACGATTAACAAATACTTTGTTGTTAAAAATTTTGGCATCTCCTTTAGCAATTATTTTATTCATCGTCTTTGGTATTTTTTCACGCGATCCATTCCAAACGAATATATAGTCTTTTTGTTCTGAAAACCATTTTGAATTTTCGCTCATTTCTATCAGTTTTTGATCTTTTGAATTGTAAATCTGAACTATCCTCCGTGGAAAATTGTTTGAAATTTTTCCCAATTTTTGATGAAAAGAATCGTATATCTAAATAAACTGTTTTAATATATTAAAAATATTTTTTTATAAAATAAAAATGCATAAATACAAATTTAACACATGAATAGATATTTAACACTGAATGGATATCTCCGTTTAAGTGGGAGGGTTTTGACCATCGTGTTATTTTTTTAGATGTCGCTTCAATGGTTATTTGAAGTTAATTTTAAGGATTTCTTTTGTTGCTACCAATAAAGGTACAGTCACACAATATTGTCTTGAATTTGCCAAAAAAAAACATTCACCAAAAGACTTTATTTAAAGTGCTCATTTTCAAATGTTAATGTTACGAGACTAGATTAATTAAATCTTGATAAGCTTGAAACTTGACACTTAAAATGACTTAAAAATCTGTTAGAAAATAATTAATGACTTATTCGATATCAAACCTATCAGCGTTCTTCACTATAAGCAAAAACACTCGCAAGTATAAGTGAACGCGATGCTTTGTCATTTATAAATTGTTATTTCAAAAAATTATCTGTTAACCTTGTAATTAACTTTTGAAAATCGTTACCTTCTACAGCAGAATTCTATTAAATTCACTTTTTTATTTTTACTGATCGGTTAAATAGTCACACTTTCCAATTTTTTATCTTAACCCGTTCCCGTGATGGCCTTTCCCCCGTTACAACCGTGAAACCTTCGTACGACAAAGGTGGTAATCTTCTTCTCACGGTGGTGGTACATATTTTCGTATGACAAATGTGGTACGTAAACCTTACCGCGGTAAATTTTACGCTTAGCCTAAGTCGTACTTCCGTCGTACATACATTTTTGTGCGCGAATAGTGTCCACTGCTTAGTGATCGAGCAAATTGAAATGGTTAAGTTGTACAGTAGTAATATTCAAATTTTTTCAATATGAAATATCCACCGTAATACACTGTATCCATGAGAAAAATCTGCATATTGCTACCGTACAGTTTTAGCATTTCAATTTGCTCGTTCATTGGGCACTATTCGCGCACAAAAATTATGTATGACAAAAGTACGTCTTAGGTCATACGAAGGTTTCGCGGTTGTACCCGAGCAAAAGGCAATCACGGAAACGGGTTAATATATCTACTCGGTTGAAAATTATACAAAACAACTTTTATTCCACCATTGATATTTTGGTAAGTACCTATTTATTTAAAATCTTGTACTTATTTTTTGTAATAACTTTTACAATAAATTTTGTTTATTACTCATTCATTTGATTTGATTAATGTGATTGAATATTAAAAACCGACTACTGTTTTTAATGATTAGTCGTGTATTTTACACATTTTGGTCTATCATTACCAATTTGCAAGTGAGTTACATGTCTTAAATAAAAGGCCAGTTAATTAACAGATCAAAGATCCTGACCTCCACATGAATTTCCTGTTAGATTTTTGAATTTGCATTTTTTCGCGTTGGAATATGTTTTATAAACAACTAAAATAATTCTACATCATAATAAGAGCCTATCTATAGATTTACCAGTAAGTTATGTTGCGCCCCTGTGGAGAAAAAAGCTGTTTCAGTCTGGCCGTAAACCACAGTTTGAGCATTTTCGGTTAATATTTCGAATTCGAATTTCGGCGAAAAGAAATTCCACGTCCGAAATTTGTCCCGGTATATCCATTCCAAAGGGCCAGAAACAGTTTCGAAATAAACCAGCCATTCACTTCGATTTTTTAAATATCCTAAAGTGTAACCGGTAGAATATTAAATTCTATTATTATTGACGCGTCCTAGTTAAACCGCTCATCATATAAGTATATCCGGTGTCGCGGGATATTTCGACTCCCCTAATTTTTGACTCCCGGGGTCAAAATACACCGGTGTAGAATGACTCCCCGGTCATTCTACACCGGTTTTACGCTGGTGTAGAATGACTCCCTGCGGGATAAAATGACTCCCCTGTTTCTTGTATTGTAAAAACTTTTAAAAATTAATTTTAATTTTTATCATACATTTTGCGCTGGTTAGATGTCACTTATTCTTAATTGTGTATACTATGACACATGCCTGTTTTCAATATAAATGTAAATGCAATGGTTTTGCCGATCAGACCACAAAACTTTTCTTTATACTTTTTAAGAACAAAAACTCTTTGTAATATAAAATTCAACATGCAAAATAAAAATATACCATCCGGTAACAAGGTTAGGCTTAGGCTTAGGCTTAGGCTTAGACGTTAAATATAGTGAGCGGAAGTGCACAGTTTTAAGTAATAATCATACATGGGCAAGTTGGTCCGGAGTGGGGGGGGGTTAAACCCCAAATTAGGGGGGGGGGTTAAAATCCGAGAAACGCAAAATACCCATATCGTTTTTTTTCTGGAGTGCATTTTACCCATATCGTTTTTCGATTTTGAAGGAAAAATAGGTTAAAAACACTAATTTTAGGTCAAAAAGCCCTTTTTATTGCATTTTTGAGCTTTTTATTGCTTAAAACATTCATTTTGACCTCAAAACTTAAGTTTGGAGGCAGTTAGAAGTCATTTTAAAGACATTTTTTTTCTTCATTTTTCCAAAATTGGGGGGGTTAACTTTTTCTCCCCCCCCCACTTCTGAGTGGGGGGGGGGGGTTAAACCCCACTTCTCAGAATTTGGGGGGGGGGGTTAACCCCCCCAACCCCCCCCCCGTGCCCATGTATGGTAATAATGTATGGAAATTTTTGGGGGAGTCAATATATCCCGGTATAAAATGACTCCCCAATGTTAATAAGGGGAGTCATTTTATCCCGATGGGAGTCATTCTACACTGGGAGTCAACATATCATACGACATCTCGCATGATATTTTGACCCCCCTGATTTTTGACCGGGGAGTCATTCTACACCGGGAGTCAAAATATCATATGACAGGCACCCAGCACGATATTTACTGTAATTAAACGGTGATGTGCGGTTTTTTAATAATTACCGTGCCGAATGCCGGATATATTTACATGTTAAATAAAAAAGATGAGCGGTTTAACTACAATATGTTTATTTATGATCCCCTTAATTACAGCTTCTGAGCCTCGCTTCTACTTAGGTTGAAAGCAAGGCGGAGCCATGTACATTGTAGATTTGACTTGACAGAGGCAGCTTAAACTGGAACAGAAGTGGTTTTAGGAAGTAACGGTTCCTTGCTATTTCCCCTGTAAAACTATGTAAATACTCTTAGTTAGGTTTTAGGTCGGAGGCTGCCGAATTTGCCTTGAAGGTGGGGGAAAACCACCCCAGGAACAGTGGAAAAAAAATGTCTTTAAAATGACTTCTAACTGCCTCCAAACTTAAGTTTTGAGGTCAAAATGAATGTTTTAAGCAATAAAAAGCTCAAAAATGCAATAAAAAGGGCTTTTTGTTACCTAAAAAATTAGTGTTTTTAACCTATTTTTTTCCTTGGGCAAAAAAATCGAAAAACGATATGGGTAAAAAAAAAAAAAAAAAAAAAAAAAAAAAAAAAAAAAAAAAAAAAAAAAAAAAAAAAAATATGCACTGGGCAGAAAAAAAAAAAAAATACGAAATATAATTTGGGTATTTAATGTGGCGTGTTGTCTCCCCGGTTTGATTCGTTTTTTTTAAAGTAACCCTGCCCCCTAGATTCTTTGTGGGGTTTTTTATTTATACCTCGGGCTACCTCTTCTTACCAACCTTTGCCCATGTATGATTATTACTTAAAACTGTGCACTTCCGCTCACTATATTTAACGTCGTAGGGAGCCTAAGCCTAAGCCTAAACCTAAACCTTGTTACCGGATGGTATATTTTTATTTTGCATGTTGAATTTTATATTACAAAGAATTTTTGTGCTGAAAAAGTATAAAGAAAAGTTTTGTTGTGTGATCTGGTAAAAACCATTGCATTTACATTTATATTGAAAACAGGCATGTGTACATAGTATACACAATTAAGAATAAGTGACATCTAACCAGCGCAAAATGTATGATAAAAATTAAAATTAATTTTTAAAAGTTTTTACAATACAAGAAACAGGGGAGTCATTTTATCCCGCAGGGAGTCATTCTACACCAGCGTAAAACCGGTGTAGAATGACCGGGGAGTCATTCTATATGAGTGTATTTTGACCCCGGGAGTCAAAAATTAGGGGAGTCAAAATATCCCGCGACACCGGATATACTTATATGATGAGCGGTTTAACTAGGACGCGTTGCAATAACAATAGAATTTAATATTCTACCGGTTACACTTTAGGATATTTAAAAAATCGAAGTGAATGGCTGGTTTATTTCGAAACTGTTTCTGGCCCTTTGGAATGGATATACCGGGACAAATTTCGGACGTGGAATTTCTTTTCGCCGAAATTCGAATTCGAAATATTAACCGAAAAATGCTCAAACTGTGGTTTACGGCCAGACTGAAACAGCTTTTTTCTCCACAGGGTCGCAAAATAACTGACTTGTAAATCTATAGATAGGCTCTTATTATGATGTAGAATTATTTTAGTTGTTTATAAAACATCTTCCAACGCGAAAAAATGCAAATTCAAAAATCTAACAGGAAATTATGTGGAGGTCAGGATCTTTGATCCCGTCAATTAACTGGCCTTTTATTTAGAGACATACAACCCACTTGCAAATTGGTAATGATAGACCAAAATGTGTAAAATACACGACTAATCATTAAAAACAGTAGTCGGTTTTTAATATTTAATCACATTAATCAAATCAAATGAATGAGTAATAAACAAAATTTATTGTAAAAGTTATTACAAAAAATAAAGTACAAGATTTTAAATAAATAGGTACTTACCAAAATATCAATGGTGGAATAAAAGTTGTTTTGTATAATTTTCAACCGAGTAGATATAGTTAACCCGTTCCCGTGAATGCCTTTTCCCCGATTACAACCACGAAATCTTCGCATGACCTATGCCTTACTTTCGTCATACATAATTTTTTTGTCGCAATAGTGCCAATGAGCCAATAAATCAAAAATGCTAAAAGCGGTGCGGTAGCAATATGCAGATTTTTCTTATGGAGACAGTGTATTACGGTGGATATTTCATGTTGAAAATATTTGTATATTGCTACTGTACAGCTTAACCATTTCAATTTGCTCGATCACTAAGCAGTGGACACTATTCGCGCACAAAAATGTATGTACGACGGAAGTACGACTTAGGCTTAAGCGTAAAATTTACCGCGGTAAGGTTTACGTACTCACATTTGTCATACGAAAATATGTACCACCACCGTGAGAAGAAGATTACCACCTTTGTCGTACAAAGGCTTCATGGTTGTAACGGGGGAGAAGGCCATCACGGGAACGGGTTAAGATAAAAAAATTGGAAAGTGTGACTATTTTAACCGATCAGTAAAAATAAAAAAGTGAATTTAATAGAATTC
>JASAMX010003446.1:0-13901 GCA_030248175.1 Microlaimidae sp. YZB2_3 | reverse complement strand
GTTTGGTTTCGTTCGTGCTAACTACTCTAAAAATTTATTTAATTAATAGGACTCATCCACCTCCTTCTCGCTGCTGTCGATCCCTTCGATAAACATTAAATTCTCTATTTTTTGTGATCATTTCATTAGTGGTTGTTTCAGTGAGCCATGTTTCACAAATAAAGCATATGTCAACAAAACTATAGTTAGAATCACCACCTGAAATCAGAACATCAAGCTCGTCTAAGGAGTTAACAAGGCTTCTTGCATTCATACACAAAATTTTTATACTAGGTATAAGCTTTAATTTACTACAGTGATAATTAAGTCGCATAATTTCCTATTTTGAAACGTTTAGGGGAGCCTTGAGAGTGATGTCGAACAAAAAGGGATCACCATCAGCAGAATACCGAAGCGAAACCTTTTTGTTCTGCTCTCTAAGCTCCCTAAGTTTGCCAAGCAATTCCTTTTGACAGACTCGCTGTTCCTCATTCAGTGACGGTCTTACATAAACTTTATCAATTTAGTGACCCCTCTTAGTCGTCCTCCTGAACGTACAGCTCTATTTCTGATATATTTGTTCACGACCCTAACTTTTAAAAGCCTGGGCCGGTCACCAGCTCTTCCGATACGAAAAAACTCAACAGGAGTGACTTCGCCCATATCGCCACTGTCAAGAGTCTTTAATAACTCGGTCACATTCTCTTTTTCCCCTTCGTAGGAATCGCTCTCCGGTAGGCCAGATACGACCAGCATTGACTCATGTTCTCTTTTCACCTCCATGCGCTTAAAATAACTGTCAATCATCGGCAGTAGACAATTCAAAACCTTTTCGCATATGGATGCCACTAAGTCAGTATTGACACCAGGAGCTCGCTCTTCTTCCATCCCGGCGAATCTCTTCTCCAACTCCGTTAGCCTTTTCCGAAGATCCCCATTCTCTGCCTCCAGTCTGGCAATTTGATCATCTTTTGTCTCTCTCGGCATGTTGCAGTGGATGTTTAACGTAAGGGTTTTTAGAAAATTTGCAAAACAAAATTTATGACAAAGAAAACATTTTTTTTCTAAGCCTAAGCGAAACTTTAAAGTAAGTGGGTGAAAACCTTTTAAAAAATTTAAAACATTGTAACTATTAAAAACCAAAAACAAACGCAAAAATATTGTATGCATTCAGATATAAATTCTGTTTATAGAAGTAAATTAATCGTGTTAGGATATGCACAACGTGGATTCAACGTTATATTTTACAAACGTCGACCAGATGAGCTGTGACCACGCCGATGTACGCCCAAGTTTTGAGTTCTGTTCATAAATGTTTAGGTTAAATTTCTAGATTGTATTCATAAAAAACCGTTAATTTTCTTAAACTACACTTTAAGATAAAAATAAGTTAATACATTATTTAATAAATTAAGTTCCTGATTTTAAAAATACGCTGGTCCTTTTAACATTAGAATTAATCGATTACAAAAAAATTTAAAGCCTTATTATTTTAAAAACGCAAGGTATTACTGAGTAAAAGGTTTTTAAAAACTAATTAAAACATAATTTTTCTTAAGCTTAATCAAGACCTAAAAATCAAGCTAAATTGTGCATTATCATATTAACTCGTTCCCTTCATGGCCTTTTTCCCTGTTACAACCGTGAAACCTTCGTACGACTAAGGTGAAACCTATTCGTCTCACGGTGGTGGTATTTTCGTATGACAAATGTCGTACGTAAATTCTACCGCGGCAAACTCTACGCATGACCTAATTCATACTTCCGTCATACATAATTTTTTGTGCGCGAATAGTGCCCAGTGAGCGAGCAAATTGAAATAGTTAAAGCTGTAAAGTAGCAATATGCAATTTCTTGCAAACATGAAATATCTTTCGTAATACATTGTATCCGTGAGAAAAATGTTCACATTGCTACCGTACTATTTTAATCATTTCAATTTGCTCACTCATTGGGCACTATTCGCGCACAAAAAATTATGTATGACGGAAGTATGACATAGGTCATACGAAAGTTGCACGGTTGTAACTGAGGAAAATACAATCAAGGAAACGGGTTAAATAATGCCTTTTTAAAAAATTCCAATTTTTTTACAACTAATTTTGTTATGAGTATTTCCCAGTTTTAAATTATAAACTTGGTTTTCTCAAATTCGCTGGGCAATTCACTCCTCGTCGGCTTATTTTCCCAAAGAGCATTGTTGGAAGGGCAGATAAAATACTTCCCAGTATAATATCCTATCCGCCACGCGCGACTGAAAGTCATTTTTTCCAAATGTGTTTTATTGGAATATATTTTTGCAAAAGTTATTATTGTAGCAAAATTCTTTCCGAAGATATTATACTAAATGTATTTCTTCCGAACACCGTGGTAATTAGCCGGTTTTCTAAAAAAAACCTTTTACACAATGCCTTCTGAAAAAATTTATTCCTGGAACCATATATTCCGGTCCCCAAATAATTTTTTTATAGAAAATATGCTTGCAATACAGTTTCTTGCTCGTAAAAACATTGCAGCGACTAGCGAGGAATAAAGAACGAAGAAATTCTAAGAAATGAATTGTACGGAGAGCGACCTGTCCAGGTAGCGAATTGTCCAAATTTTTAAAGTGTATAGAAATCTTGCACTGGAAATCGGTATATACATGAAGTATGCAATATACAAAAGTGTCACCATAATGGATAATTACCGTATCTCCTACTTATTTTTCGTAGTATGCAGATCAATGGTCCGGAAAGGCGCGAAATTTCGGTCCGTTAATCTGCATACTACGAAAAATCAGTGGGAGGGACAATAATTATCCATTACGGTGACACTTATGTATATTCCATACTTCATGTATAAACCGAGTTCCAGTGCAAGGTGCCTATAAATGTAATTTTTTCAAAAAATGAAAAAGCACAATTTTATTATTTTCAAATTCTTTAATTCGACAGAATTTAAAACAATCCCGGTTAGTTTATCCCGGATTAATCCCGGACTAATTACGATGGAATCCCGGACTAATTACGGTAACACGGGACTATGACGTAATTAGTCCGAGATTCTACCGTAATTAGTCCGGGATTAACTAACACGGGGCTAACACGGGACTAACCCCGCTTTGTGAATTACGGCCTAAATTTTTTTCACAAACCGTTGTAAGCTGTAAAACTGCGCGATTTCACTGCTCCTGGTTGCGCAAACAAAAACCGGTTTTAAAGCGCAAAGAACAGTTTAGACAGAAAATAAGGAAATTTCGTCGACTGAACGTAGTGAAAAAAAAATCATATTATTTTGAAAGGTCCATTTTTATTTTGGCTACTTCTGAGAGGTCATATCTTGAACAGCTAGTAATTGTTTTTAAAAAAAATTATTTTATTCTAAGACAATAAGTTTGAATGTGCACTTTTAAGGTTTACCAAAAACTTTTATTAATAAAATACAAAAACTATAGGTTTTGAATGGAGTAAAATAATTGTTAGTTAAAATGTATTGGTATTAACTTTGCTAGTTTGAGTTTTGGTTTCTTTTTTTTGTTCTTCTGCTAACTGTTGTATATTTCGTGCTTGTCTATCGATTAAAACTGCTAAAGGAATTCTGGAACTCTGTCCATATTTCGGTGTCAGCATTTTCTTACATAAAAAGACCGGTATGCAATCCAAGAAAAGGAACTAAGGAACTATCAACTAATAATGAAAAAAGAACTTATTACTAGTTGATAAATTTTTGTCCAAACCTTTAAGAAAAAAATTTAAAGAACCAAAAATTCTAATTATAAAGTTCTTTTCTATCTCTACTAGTAATAAAAAAAAGGACTATTCTTTCCAAAAAAAAATTCAGCCATGTGACCGAATTAACTCGCCAGAGCTTGTCTAATTAGTGCCTTTACATGCCGCCGCGCACTGGTTTGTTTAAAAAGCACCCACATTTGTTTAATAACAAGCCAGTCCCACTATTAGTTTAGCTATATTCGCGCCTGTATTTTAAAGCCATTTTTAAAAAATTGCATTGGCCTCGAACGGCATTGAGCGCCGCTGCTCCTCCTACAACCATTCCCACGGAGCAAAACATATAGCCGTCAATCACGAGTACTACATTTTAGGGGCCTTAAAATTTTGACACGAAGGCAAGCATCTAATGCATTCCTGGCCACGGTTTTGGTGTTTTTATTTCTTCCGTGTTGATTTTCATAATTAACGATTAATTTCTAACAATAAAATGAATAAAACTTTTTTCCAAAAAAAAAAACAAAGTTGGCAATTGTATGGTTTTTTTTCAATTTTTTTGTATGTGGTGTATTTTATAATTCACGGTTAGTTTCGAAACATAACAAGTTTTTAAATTGAAAACGAGATAAAACGATTATTGTGGGACTAATCTTTCTTATTTATAAACAATGTTTTTTAACTCACTTTCAAACGGGAGAAACATGGAGTGGCGGAATAAAAATACCACACCAAAATAAAAAAACTCCGTAGCCGCTATTTTTGGGAAAAAAATAGTTCTTTTTATTTATTACTGATTGGAATTAAATACCAAATTTTGATTTAAGTGTTCGGCGATTTTGGCTACATTTTCGCTAAATATTATTAAAATCTATTACAAACTGATATACATTGTAAGAAATTGTTGGCACAAATAACCTTGTCTTTGTTGCCAAAGTCAAAGCAGTGATCTGGTAATTTTGTTACTCTTGGGACCTTACTATTTTCTTGTGGAAGAAGCTCAGCTGTAAATTCCGTATAACTGCCGCTTGGATTTTAATTTTTGTAAGCTTTAATTTTATTTGTTCCATTTACATTTAAGTTACAATAAAGTTTGTTTAAACATATACAGGGCAATACATTTACCGAAATATAGCTTAAATATTGTTTTGACATTTAAATCTATCATTAAAAAATTAAGATGGAGAACACCCATTTGAAATTGAGTGTTTTTTTCTACGAACCTACCTAGCATAACAAAATTTTGGGTCGGTGGTTCTCTAAATCAGAATTCGTTATGAAATTAATAATTGTTACCCAATTTTTTTCAAAAATTCTTTCAAAAATCTGTAAATTTGACCCCAGGGACTAAATTTGAGCTTAAATGAGCGGTGAAAAGTCAAACTTTTTGTCTTCGTTTTTGATGATTTTTTAAAAAAACCTTATCTCTGCCCCAATATCTCACAAAAATTTTTTCATTAAAATATCTCCATTGGTTC
The DNA here is from genome assembly GCA_030248175.1 of Microlaimidae sp. YZB2_3. Lineage (NCBI taxonomy): Eukaryota > Metazoa > Nematoda > Chromadorea > Desmodorida > Microlaimidae > Microlaimidae sp. YZB2_3. The sequence continues at coordinate 8,737 of JASAMX010003446.1, read as the reverse complement.
AGGAGATATGACCCCCCCCAAAATTTTTTTTTCAACAATTCTGTACTTGATCGCGGATTTTTTGCACGGGAGACGTAATTTCTCAAGAAATACTGTACCAATCTTAACAATCAAGGTATCAAATTAAAATAGAAATTAGCCACTTTCTTTGAGTGCATATTTTGTAACTTAAATTTTTATACCTATTGAGAAAGTTTTCAAGCACAGAATTGTCGAAAAAAAAAATTTTTTGGGAGTCATATCTCCTGAACCAGTGAAGATATTTAGATGAAAAAAATTTTGTGAGCTATTGGCTATTTTGTGAGCTATTGAGCATAAAATGATACCCTGAGGAAAATTTGGTGAAATATAGGTAATCGACTTTTAGCAAAAGCTTTTAGTATAGGTATATGTATCAACATTTAAAACAATTAAAATAAAAAAAAAACTTAAAAAAATACGATTTCTTAGAATTTTATTTTTTAATTTTTGTACCTTTAGTAAAGAAAGCTTGTTTAGAAATAGTCTTTATTATTCCGTTTTTGGATTCTTAATAAGATTTTTGAATCTGGATTTTTCAATAAAAAATCTTTCATATTTGTGGCAAACAATATATATATATATATATATATATATATATATATATATATATATATATATATATATATATATATATATATATATATATATATATATATATATATATATATATATATATATATATATATATATATATCATTTGAAAGCTAATTGCCAGCTCTATTTTATTTTGGATACTTAAAATTAAAGTTTACTTGTCGTCTAATGGTGCGGTTACATTATTAGTCTTTGTGTAAAACTGTTTGCCTAAATATAAAAAATACTATGTTAATTCAGAACAAATGTGCTGCAAACAATTTTATTATGCATAAACTTATACCTTTTTGGGTGTTAATTTCTAAAATTACAATAAAAATTCACGAAAATGAACATTTTAAAGATGTTTAAAGATGAGTCTAAAAGCTTCTGTCAAAAAACCTGTATTTGAATGAATGGCACTTTTTTATGGTTTTGGGGTTTATTATTTTTAATACAGGTTGTTTAAAGTTTAGTCGAGGCTGTGGCACAGTGGCAGATCTTACGTCTTGCATACTGAAGGTCCTTGGATCGAGTGCCCGCTGAGACACACTGCATTGTGATAATATTTTTTGTTAATATTGTTATATGTAGTATTTGGTTGCGCAATTAGTGCTAAGCAACATCGGCCTTGCGTATCCTGTTTTAAGCGAAATAAACTTTTTTTAAAATTTGGTTCATACTTATGACAAAACGTCCTTTGAACAAAATCCAATTGACAACTTTTGAAAAGCCCAAACGTCGTTTGGACAAGCCAAAACGTCCTTTGGACTTTTTTCTTTGGACGAAGTATGAATGCTACTTGAAATTTGTTCTTTGGACTTTGTTCAAAAGAAAAAATCCAATGGGAAAAGTCCAAAGGACATAAAGTATGAACACGTTGTCCTTTGAACAAAATTCAAAGGACAAAGGACGTTTTGTCATAAGTATGAACCAGTCTTTAGTTTATAAGTTTATAAATTTTAGCGCAGTGTTTTACGTTTATTAATAGCTGCGTTCTTGGTCACGGATTTTTTTATTATATTGACAAAACAATTAAAATTTCGGAAATTTTTTTAGAGCAGCAGCGGGACGGCTATCGATATTCCATATGACCGCCTAATACTCTATACCAACACTGTTGTTGGTGTAGAGTTTTAGTCAAGGTCCCAACCCTACTAGGGGATTACAGGGAGAAGATGCGAGTTTTACATCCTTCTTTTACATCTTTGTTTTTACCCAAACGTATTGAGCTTTCTGATTTATGCTCACCTTTTTTGGTTTTTGCCCACTTACGTTAGAATATGGCTCATCACACCCGGAAATACTCTGCCAACAATGAAAAGGAACAACTGCGCAACAGTGGCGGAACTGGAAGCCAAACGTGATCATCTGTTGATTCGCGTGGAAAAGCTGGAGAACACCATGGGAAAACCCAGCAGTATTGAAGAAGAGGCCATAGCCAGCATTTTTGCTCGAGTCGTTCAGGAACTTTTGCCATGGATGGACGACAGACTGAAAAGGGCGGAAGTCCAAAGAGAGCATGCCACTATGGCTGTCATTGCAGGACAACAGGAGTTGAAATCGCCCCAGGAAGAATATGAAAAGACTAAGAGCTTTGTAAAGGAAGCAGCCGACAACACGGGAGAAAACAATATTGTTGTCAATTGTTTCTGTATTGGCAAGAAATTCGATCAACAGCCACGCCTTTTGAAAATTTGCTTCCAAACAACAGCCACGCCTTTTGAAAATTTGCTTCCAAACCAACGCTGCCAGAAACCAGTTTGTGCGAAGTAATGGAAAGCTGCGTAAGACTGAGTATTTTAAAAACATTTATATAAGACCGTCTCTTACTAGTGAGCAGCGTAAAGAATAAATACCTTTACTGGCAAAGGCAAAGCAACTGAGAAACGAACAAGAACAAAAAATATTTGTTCGATATGGTGATCACGGTGATCCCTATTTGTATGACTCAGATAAAAACTGCATTCTTGAAATTAAAGGTTTAGACAAAAGGTCAGAATAGGATGAAGTGCAACCCAGTTGCAGTAAAACTTATAGTAAAATTAAGTTTTAAAAATCTACACAATGTAGAAACTCTTCAAATAATATCTCTTAACAGTAGATCACTTTTAAATTATCTGAATGAGTTTGAGCTTTTAATATCTGGAGCAGATGTTAACTACGGGTCACCAGATGTGATGTGTTCAGGAGTCCTGGCTGAGTGAGCATATACCAAATCAATTAATAATAAAAAATTCTGATTACAACTATCTTCGTAAGGACAAAACTCTAAACGAGGGGGGTGGGGTATTAACACTTATAATAAGCAAAAACATAAAATATAGTGAAATTGTAATTCAGAAGAAGTATCATAATCTTGAGGTAATAGTGACTGATCTTATTATTACAAGTAACAAAATTCGTTTAATTAACATATACAGACCTCCTAACATTAAAACTGAAGATAATTTGTTATTATTAGACTCTATTAAATTCTATACAAATAATCATTCACATAAAACTATATTAATAGCTGACATGAATTTACCTGAGATAAAGTCGGATTCTGATAAAATTCTTAGCAACTCTCAAAATTAATCTAATTAATACACAACATTTTTAGAATTAGGACTCTCCCAACTAGTTCTTTAGCCAATTAGAGACAAAAATTTCTTAGATGTACTACTTACAAATGACCCTAAAATGTTTAATAAAATACACTTGGCTGTAAATTTTGGAAATTCTGATCATGCTGTAATTTGTAGTGAAATAATTTGTAATCTTTTAAAAATAGTCATAAAACTAATTACTTGGTACCTGACTTTAAAAATGCTGATTACAGCAGCATAGCTTTATTTTTAGCTTCTCAAAACTGGGATTTATAGTTTAAATATTTAAATACAGTCCAAGAGTATTGGGATAATCTTGTTGCAGTTTTAACTAAATGTATTTATTTACATATACCATTAAAAAATAAGCATAAAACGTATTCTGAGAAAAAATTCAATATTCAAAACATATTTACAATTCCCAAATTAAAAAAAAGTTGTGGAAAACTAGACATAGTAACATAAATTTTAAAAACCTATTTAAAACAATTTCAAAATTGTATGCAAATAGTGTTAAAAAAATTTAAATCTGAACAAGAGGCAGAGGTTCTTAAATCACATCATGATATTGGTTATTTTTGTAAGTATATAAACAAATCAATTAAGTCCAGGGAAGCGATCCCTTCATTACAATGTATAGATGGGAGGTTTGAAAATGAAGACTCGAAAAAGTAAAAAAATTTGGTGAATATTTTAGTTCTGTTTTCACAATAGATATTAACAATTTTCCATTTTTTGAACCTAATAAGAACAAAATACTTGAAAACATAAATTTTACTGTAAAAAATGTTGTGAAATTTCTTAAGAAACTGTCAAATAAATTGTCTCGTTCTCCTGATAGTACTCCTGCTCTTTTTCTAAAGCGTGTTACAAAAGTTATTGCTGAACCCCTTTCTAAAATATTCCAAAAATCTTTTAATTCAGGTGAACTTACAAATGATTGGAAAATTGTACTTACTGCAGCATTTTACAAAAAATGTTCAAAGTGGCATAAAAAAAACTATGGTCCAATCTCCCTTACATGTTTTTCCTGTAAAATAATGAAGCAAATTGTAAATACTGAGCTTTCTAGCTTTTTCGTAAATATACTTTTTCACCTTCAGCATGGTTTTAAAGATAAAAACTCAACAGTTACACAACTTCTAGATGTTTACAATGATTGGACTTTGGCTTTTTAAGATAAAAAATCAGTTGATATAGTTTACTTTGAACTTTGCTAAAGCTTTTGATGCTGTATCGCATCAAGGGCTTAGTTTTGGGACTTTTTTTTCTTGTATACATAAACGATATTGTTAATTGTGTGCAAAATCCAGAAATTAGACTTTTTGCAGATGATGCAAAAGTTTATACTAGTTTTTCAGACTCGAATGACAATCAAATCAAATTACAAGATGATTTCAATGGAATTGCCCAATGAACCCAAGATTGGCAGCTTAATTTATCTGAAAATTAATGTGAAGTACATTTAAATATTTGTAAAAATGAACACAAAACGGATTATTACTTAAATAATAAGAAGCTACCTAAAATTAATATGGTCAAAGACTTAGGTGTATTTATCACTAGTGACTTAAATTTTTTAACACATTGTCAAAAATAGCTGGCAAAGCATTAAAAACAGTAAATTTAATTTTCCATTAAAACCTATCTAATTGCTTATAAAAGCTTTGTGCGTCCAACTGTTGAGTACGCAAGTGTTGTTTGGAATCCATATATGGATTTTAGGATAAATAAATACATTTTGCTAAATAAATAAATACATAAATAAATACAAATAAATACATACAAATGCTAAGGATAAATACATTTTAGAAAAAGTCCAACGTTATTTTACTAAACGAGTTTTTAAGGTTTGTAATTTAAAAGATACTGGATCAGATTAAGTACACTTAACCTAGAAACTTTTGAGAAAAGAAGAGAAAAGATCCATATGTTTAAAACCTTTAAAATTTTGAATAAACTGGTAAACTTAAACCCTGGGAAATATTTTGTTCCTAGCCCTTATCCAACAGACAGCATTCAAAAAACTCGAAAAAGAACACTCAAGAGTCAATTGCCGAAAATACAGTTTTTTAGTAGGGTTATAAATAAATGGAATTATCTAAATAAAAATTAAGTCAGTTCTAAAATATTGTACAAATTTAAAAAACCTTTGAAGGATTAACTCATGGTAATAAATGACTAAATAAAGAGTTTTATTTTTTTAAAGCCTTTAGTCATTTTTTTCTAGTAAGTCAATATCAGCCAGGTCTTCTCTTAATTTTGTGTTTTCTTTTGTGTTTATGTGCTTTTGTAATTCAACTGGGTTGCAATCACATTTGTAGTTTTGTGTTTATATTATGATGTATTACTAGAAAATAAAATCTTGAAATCTTAAAAATCTTTAAGATTTTTTTAGAGCAGAGGCTATGAATATTCTATATGACCGCCTAAAACCCTGTATAAGCACTGTTGCTGGTATAGAGTTTTAGTCAAAGGTCCCACCCCTAACAGAGGATTTTAGGGATTGGCGTGAGGTGAGATTTGTTTTCAAAAAATATTACACAAAATAATAAACTAACAAAACTAAACAAAAAATAAAATGAAAAATAAAACTTATATATATATATATATATATATATATATATATATATATATATATATATATATATATATATATATATATATATATATATATATATATATATATATATATATATATATATATATATATATAAAACACAAAATAATAAACGAACAAAACTAAATAAAAATTAAAATATAATGAAAAATAAAACTTAAAGTAAAATGAAATAAAATTTTATACAGATATATACATAAGATTTAAAAATTTACTTACTTTTGTAAATTTTGGGTTGATTTCCTCATATAAATAGAGTTAAGGGGGAATGGGATGGTCCCACTTATCTTACACCAGTTCCCTAGTTCTGCGTTGCAGGAATGCACCCTACTGTTGGAAAAGTTAACTTTTGGTGGCGAAAAGTTAAAAAGATAAGCTTATACCTCCGGTTATGGGCTAGGTCGCAATGGCCACTAAGGCCACACGGTAAGGGCCTGGTCCCCCTTCCCGCGTAAAGGCACTGTGCACACAACACACAGTGTGGCAATAACCTTACCAGGGTGGCAATAGCAGTTCTGAAAAACCAAATCAATCACAACCTCCAAAGGGGTGCAATTCCCCAGAGCAGATTTTCGAGGGGCCTTCTTTAAGATTATAATATAAAATAAATAATGTTATTGAAAATGAAATAACCAAAAAAACTAAGGTAAACTAAATAATCTGATAAATTAAAAAGTTTTTTTTGATAAATATTAATTTTCTGGGGGTGTTAATTACAAACATCATCGTGTAAATGATTTACATTTAGCAGTTTTCAAAATATTTATAAAAAATACATTTTCAGACAAAAAAGCTTTTACGCCTGTTATAACAATAAAATTTGTGAAACCTACAAAAATAATTTTAAATTGTTAAAGAGAAAATCCTGCTGTTTAAATTTTTACCTCAAAAACTTTCATATCTAGCAAAAGTAGAGATCAACAGATAAATATGTACCTTTTTGATTTTTAAGTTTTAGGCTTACGGCTTAGGTTCACAATTATGCTAAATCTCAAAACCGCTTATTTTTGAAAGTTTTTAAAAATAAGTATCTCAAAAAAGGTTTATAATGCTCAATAAATTGCTTAGAACTTTTTTAGCGTCCCCATTTAAAACTTTCCAAAACTAAATTTTTCTGCCCAATAAATATTAAAGTTCATGATTTAGAAATCGACCTTTGATATATTAAAAAAACTGCGCTAGATCTTTAAAAAGAACTTAGGAAATTTCTCGGATTTGTTCAAATAAAAATTATTTTTGTGATAAAATTTGTGAACTATATTCTGATTTTTTACCATTAGGCTTTAACAAAAATGAACTTTATAAACAGTTTAAACAATATTTTGTGAAATATAAACCTTTTATGGCCAGGTTTGAAATTCATAATAATCAAACTTTAAAAAAAATTTGCATCAGCATCTTTTTAAATAATTTAAAAAAAAAGCATACGTACATATAATTTTAATTTATTTACACAATAAAATATTTCGTGCACTTAAATTTAAAAAATGTGTGGCAACTACAAAGCTTAAGCTTTGTAGAGAATATATGCAAATATTTAGCGTAAGCTAAGTAGAGACAGGAACTTTTTTATAAATTTAAGTGCACGAAATATTTTATTGTGTAAATAAATTAAAATTATATGTACGTATGCTTTTTTTTTAAATTATTTAAAAAGATGCTGATGCAAATTTTTTTTAAAGTTTGATTATTATGAATTTCAAACCTGGCCATAAAAGGTTTATATTTCACAAAATATTGTTTAAACTGTTTATAAAGTTCATTTTTGTTAAAGCCTAATGGTAAAAAATCAGAATATAGTTCACAAATTTTATCACAAAATAATTTTTATTTGACAAATCCGAGAAATTTCCTAAGTTCTTTTTAAAGATCTAGCGCCAGTTTTTTTAATATATCAAAGGTCAATTTCTAAAATCAGTGAACAATATTTTCTGGGCGGAAAAATTTAGTTTGAAAGTTAAATGAGAAAACACTGAAAAAGTTCACAATTATTGAGCGTCTGAACCTTTTTCATACTATTTTTAAAAACTTTCAAAAATAAGCGGTTTTTTTAAAGATTTAGCATCATATTGAAAACCTAAGCATTAAGCCTAAAACTTGAAAATCAAAAAGGTACATATTTATATATTTTGATCTCTACTTTTGCTAGATCTCTGAAAGTTTTTGAGGTAAAAATTAAACCACAGGATTTTCTCTTTAACGATTAAAATTATTTTTTGTAGGTTTAGCAAATTTTATTGTTTAACGGACATAAAAGCTTTTTGGTCTGGGAAATATTATTTTTATGAATATTTTTTGAAAACTGCTAAATGTTAAATCATTTACACAATGATGTTTGTAACACCCCGGAGAATTAATATTTATCAAAAAAACTTTGAGTTATCAGATTATTTAGTTACTTAGTTTTTTTGGTTACTTATTTTAATAACATTATTTATTTTATATTATAATCTTAAAGAAGGCCCCCTCGAAAATTCTGTAAATTGCACCCCTTTGGAGGTTGTGATTGATTTCGGTTTTTCAGAACTGCTATTGCAGCCTGCGTAAGGTTATTTGCCGCACTGTGTGTTGTGTGCACAGTGCCCCCTTTTACACGCGGGAAGGGGGGGGACCGGGCCCCTTCCTACCTGTGGCCTTAGTGGCCATTGCGAACCGTACCCCATAACCGGAGGAGTGAGCTTATCTTTTTAAACTTTTCGACCCCACCAAAAGTTAACTTTTCCAAACAGTAGGGTACATTCCTCAAATTTCAAAACTAGGGAACTGGGTGTAAGATAAGTGGGACCATCCCTCCCTTCGTTCTTCTTCTATGCAAAGTGCCAGCCCAAAATTTACAAAAAAGTAAGATTGAATTTTTTAAATCTTATGTATATATCTGTATAAAATTTTATTTTATTTTTACTTAAGTTTTATTTTTCAATTTATAGCAAAG
>JASAMX010003440.1:0-14506 GCA_030248175.1 Microlaimidae sp. YZB2_3 | reverse complement strand
TTTTTGTATAGACTATAGAATTCATAGCCATTTACTAGAATAACAGTTTTTTTATAAAAATTATCACTTCTGGGCGCTGTTTCATAAAAGTTCCCAACATGCTATTTTTTTGTTGAAGTCCATTTCTTTTTTGTAGAAAGCTACAAAGAAATGAAAATGCAATGATTTTTGGGAAAACTTTATAAAAAACCGAAAATTTGCATAAATATATCTTGCATTTATCACTATGCTTTAGCATAGGATTTCATTTCTTTGTAAATATTTACAAAGAATCAAATGTTAGTAACATTTGTGAAACAGCGCACTGTAATGATTTTTTAAAAAGGTACAAAGATTTGGATGAGACTTGATTTTCATCAAGTTCATTTTTTAGTGACTCTAAACAACAAAAACTATATTTTTTGCAGTTTATTTTGCATGTTCTACTTTAACTAGTTTTGTGTTTAGAGGGGGGTGGGGATTTGGTGCAAAAAAAAATTGGTAGTACATATTTATGATTTTATATAATAATTTCTTCAATATTAAAAATAAAATTTCATTTAACAACAAAAATATATAAAAAAGCATAATTTTGTTAAATTATTTGTATATAAAAATGATAAGCCTTTTAATTTGTCTTAGAAAATTATAAACTTGTGTGAAAAATGATAGAAAAAATTTATTTAAAAAAAAGTAATTTTCTAACAAAAAAATAATAAAATTGATAAAAAACCTATTGTGGTTTATAACAGCTATTGTTTTTTGTTTGATAAGTATTTGTTAGAGATATATTTAGTGTTTGCTGGTACTAAGAATAAGAATCAAAGGAAGGAATGTCCAACAGTACACTAATGTTAAAAAATAAGCGCACTGTGAAAAAAGCGGCATTGGGTTTAAAAAAGTCGTATTTTTTACTGCGAAAAACCGAAAAGTGTGTTAAAAATCGCTAAACGGAAAAACTAGCAGGAAATAAGGAAATTTGACTTGGAAAGACGCCCAAAGTTGTGCATGTGCAACTTTCTAGCAATTTTTTCCAAAATTTAATGTACAGTCTAAAACTCTCTTGCGTTATAGTATTCTTGCAGGTGCTAAATTAAATGTTGACTATAAAAACTGAAAAAACATTATAAGGGTATAAAAATATGAAAGATTTTTTGATACAGATCTCAATATTTTTTGAAATCCTATTTTAAAAACTTAAACTAAAGTTAAAACTAAATGACAAAACTTTTAAAATTATATAACTTAAACAAAATATCATTTCAAAAATATTTGTTTATTAATTTCAAATTTCTTATTAAATATTAAACGACAAATTTTCCTCACATTCACATGGTAACATGAACTTCCCCAAAATTTAAAATAAGTAAAATATTTGCCATATAAGGTAGTATATTCGCCATTAAAAATAGAGTAAAAATGTGCAAAACAACTGTTGTAAAAAAATTGAGTAAAAAAACTGTTGTAAAACAAAAATTGTTTGTCCCGTCACAGGGGTTCGCTTATTCTTTGCTATGTTTTGCTGCCAGTGCATAAACCCTGATCAAGAGTCGACCCAAAAGGCAATAGTCCAACGATCCACCATGTACCAACTTTTGGACGCATGGTTAGTCCAAGTCCCCAAGCAAAAGCTGAAACTAACCTACAAACAATAACGACGGAAATTCAAATGTACATACATGTCTCCAAGAAGATTTTGTATATAAAGGGAGGCGAGATAAAAACGGACGCCAAAAAAAACTTAAAAATTTCTTACGAGACACAATTTTTGAACACAAAATATAAAATTGTAATTATAATATGCCACTGAATAATGCCCCATAGAATATACTGATGAATAATTAAAGACTTTATATTAATAAAATGTACATCTTTCTTTAAATTTACTCCCTCATTGCACCGCTCCAAAATCATTTTTTCAATTAAAAATTAAACCTTTTTTTTATTTTTAACAGTAAAATGTAGGAATTAAATTGAGAGAAGACGTGTACGCATTTTTAATGGATTCATTAATTATTTTTCAGTTTACTCTTTGTTGTATTTAATTTTTGTATGATAATTGCCCTTTCATATTTTTGTTCAAAAATTGGTTTTTGTATAATAAATTTTCCAATATATACATAATATCCGGTTTTATTCGTCTCTGTTTTACTAATAAGATTATGCTAAATCCTCTTCGAGAGTTTTCTGTACATTTGGATTTCCATCGTAATTCTTTATAAATATATGGTAATGAACCAATTGGTTTTCTTAAGTTTTGTTGTCTGATATTTGTTAGCAAAAGTGAAAACTACTGTTTTGCTAAGCTCACTTCTTTTATCTAGCTTTCAAAGACAAATTTTAGTAAAAAAATACAATAATTTAAAAATAAGGATTACTTACAATAATGTTGATCAGATCCATCTTTACAGTCTCTTTTGTAATCACATATCACACTTTTATGAATGCATTTTGGGTCTTTTTTTCCACACCAAAATCCTTTTTCCTTCAAGCACAATGCCTTACAATATACTTCATCTCCCTCGTCTGATGGTTCTTCGCAATCTTTTTCGCGATTACAAATTATTCCAATCGGAGCACAGTTAGGCGTGGATCGATAATATCGAGAATTTTTTGACCATTTTTTACAAAAAAGTTTTCTTTACACTGTTCATCGACACATGACTCCTCGTCACTTTTATCATCACATGAGTAAAAACCGTCGCAAACTTCGCTTCTCGGCGTAACGCAATGCAATTCATTAGCGCATAGAAAACCGTTAAATTTCTGACAAACATCTCGACACAGTGTTTTATTTCCTTCATCACTTCCATCATAACAGTCCTTAATATTTCTGTAGCATACATGTTCCAACCATATGCACTGACGGTTATCAACACAACGATATTGCTCCTTCTTACATTGAAGTGTTTTTTGTTTTTTTTAGATACAATACTTAAATCGACACCTTAAAAATATAATTTACATTAAATGTTATGCACTTAAATTTAAATTAGATGAATATATTGATACTAGTTTTGTGTTTACTCATTAAAAACATTTGTCAAATAAAAAAACATGTTTTCAAAATGCAAGGGTTTGAAAAAATCGCTTCGAGAGGTATTGTAACCACAATCGATCAGTTTCAAGGATATTTTCTAAAATGCTTAGATATTTTCGTGTAGGTAGGTTCTATTGCAGTACTGCCCAAAAAATTTTATACCAAAACACAATAGATATTTAGCGTCTGGTAATCTGATCCTTTAACTAAAATAAAATTCCAATTTCCAGTTTCTAAACTAAACTCTAGTAAATGGCGCTGATTTATGTAATTTTTTTAAAAAATTTTTCAAGTTGTGGGGGGCACAGAAAATGAAAAAGCTCATAGACATAGTGCGTAAAAAAACAAGATTAAAAACCTTCCTAAAAATTGATAACTCAAGACAACTAAAAAATTGTGTCAGCTGCTTTTATTTTATTGTTTTATTGGCAGATTTTTCTACATTTTCTACATTTTTCTACATTTTCTACATTCTAGATTTTATTTACAGAATTGTCAAAAACGCCATTTTTGGGTTTTTTTGAAAAACCACTGAAGATATTTTGTTGAAAAAATTTTTTTAGGCTAATGGGGGCAGGAGTAAGGCCTTCACAAAAAATTATGAAAATCAAAGACAAAAAGTTTCACTTGCACCGCACTTTTAAGTTTGCCCAACATTTTTTGCCTACACTTCGTATTTTTAGCAAGGTATCAAAGATATCAAATTAAAGTAGAAAGTAGCCGCTTTCTTTAAGTGCATATTTTGTAATTTAAATTTTAATATCGGTTGAGCATTTTTTCAACTAAAGAATTCTCAAAAAACGCCATTTTTGAAGTGTCATATTTCCTAAACCACTGGAGATATTTTGATGAAACATTTTTGTGGGCTATTTATTGGGGTCCGGGGTAAGATTGTCACAAAAAAAATCAAAATCGAAGACAAAAAGTTTGACTCGGTATCGCACCTTTAACTGATCGCACTACCAACGTTAAGATTAATCCGTCCTATTAGACTACATTTTCAAATATGGATACAGTGCTTTACCTACTAATTTCTCTATTCAATATTATTAAAATTGGGATTTCCTTTTTATTTAAAGAAAGCATTCAAAATGAAAAAGAAAAGCCCGTATCTTCCAATTTAGTTAGTTTTAACCGTTTTGTCTTACTGTAATTTGCCTTTTCGGTACAATAAACTGCGACAGTTTTGTCAAAAACACGAAATTTATGAAAAAATTTCGAAGGTCTGTTTTCTTAGTTTTTTTAATTAGGTTGTTTATTTCTTTTGTTTTAAAAATATTTTCTCGTTTTACCTCAGTGAAAATTTTCTAAAAAGGACAACAATCGGTTCGCAATTCTGGGCGCGCATTCTGACGCGCGTTTAAAAGTTACCCCGGGTTAACTTTTTTTTACGTGCTTAAGGATGCGAGTGAAAAATCAATTTTACCTAGGTAAAAGTCGGGTTAAATTTTTTCTATAGTTTTAAGAATAAGAATTTATCCAAGTCGAGAGGTGGTTAAATATTTTCTCCCGTAGGATTAATTTTAAAAAAAATAAAATACGCGCATTGATTAAATTTTTTTATTTTGCGCGAGGTGGTTTTGCGGCGCGAGAAAAAAATTTTAAAAAAATTCATTGCAATCATTTTCTGTCCCATATGCGGCAGGTTTATTTGTTTACAATATATATTCATTTTTTTTATTTTCTTTGAAATGGATTTATCGGGGTAAATATAAGGGTTTCTTCAGAATGCGACCCCTGGTCTTTTGATTGTTAATTTTTTATAGTAGAAATAACTTAAATGTTTTCACGCTGGTCAAAATCCATTGTTCTAAAGCCTAGGAATCCTGCGCGCATAAAAGGACTACAGGCGATAAAGGGACGCCTTAATTTATGTCTAATAACGCGCCCGCGCCTTTCAAATAACCCGCCTGCCCTGCATTGTTTTTGCACTATTTGCATATTTTTGCACTATAGCCATATTTGCACTTGCATTTGGAGCCCTGTTTTGCCGCTCCTTCTCCCACAACCACTTCCACGGAGCAAAACATATGCACTAAGTTTTGCACTACATTTATATTCTATGCCTTGTTTGTTGTATAATTTTATATTTTATTTTTATCCAGTAAATTAGGTTTGTTCTATAAATAATCAGCTCACCTGAGCATTTCAATATATGACGTGATCACGAATACTATAAGACATTTTGAGGGTCCTTAAAATCCTGACGTGTTTACGGTTTTTGGTTTAAAATTTTTTATCTAAAATTGAAAGTTTTTAATTTTAGAAGAAAAATTAGAAAAAAACGCTAATTTTAGGTCAAAAAGCCTTTATTAGTCTATTTTTGAGCTTTTTTGTTGTTTAAAATGGAGTATGTTTTATCATTTTCTACTTTTTTATAATATTTTTGTTTTACGGTTTTACAAAATGGTGTTTTACAACACGTAATGTACCCCAAAAATTTTTGGGGCTACATTAGGGATTATAAAAATGGTAACCATCTGGTGAATTGAGTTGAAATTAATATTTTTAAAATCAGCATGTCGAAAGCTTTAATATAAATATAAACATGACAGTATTACAATAAATATATAAAAATGAACCCCTAAAAATGTTTGGGGGTACATTATGGGTTGTAAAAATGGTAACGATTGGTTGAATTAAGATAAAAACAATTTTTTGGCATCAGCGTGTGAAGAGTTTTGATATGAGTACAAACATGACGGTATTATAAAAAAATCATCTCTTGAAAATTTTAGGGGGTACATTGATGGGTGCAAAACTGGGTAACCACTGAACAAAATTTAATAAACTATATATTTTTTAAATCAGTGCGTCGAGAGCTTTCATATGCGTATAAACACGTTACTTAAAATAAAAAATAACAAATTACAATTTTTCAAATGTGGGGGTATTTGGGGGTATGTAACTGGGTAACCATAAAAAATTTTAACCTAAAATTAATACTTTTGCAGTCAACACGCATAAAGTTTTCAAACGAATATAAACACGGCTTATAAATAATAAAAACAGAAAAAATCACCTTTTAATAATTTTGGGGGTACAAAAGGGTATTTTGGTTACCCGACCATTTAGAGCAAATTTTTTTAATATTTTTTAGATCAACACACCAAGAGCTTGATATGTTAAATATTACTCGTCTATGTAGAAGGGCTGTGTCAAATGTTTTATTTTTAAGGGATTTACTTCTAACAAATTATATATTTTTGTTTTACTTCTAACAAATTATATATTTTTGAGCTCAAGAAAATATGGGCAATCTGCACAAAAATTTTCAGACGTAATGATTCATATGATAAAAAGTTAGAAATTCGGCTGAAAGAAATTGCCTTTAAATTGAGGGGTTTTGGAGCTAACCCCCCCTCCATCAAAATTAAAAAAATTTTTTTTCAGGAGGTAGCCAAAGGTTTAAGGACCTTAACGCGACATATTTGCATATTGATCGCGGCGTGTTCAAAACTTATAAGGGCTCAAACGAAATTTTTTTTATCACAATTTTCCAGTATTGCAAAAAAACAGAAAATAATTTTTCACGCTAAATTTTTTTAAAAATTTTTAATTGTGTTTCAAAACGTTAAATCCACATAAAATAGATAATAAAATTCTTAAGCCTAGTTCATTCGTTTTCTTTCAGGATTGATAACTTTTTTTAATCTTGTCTCACAGAACTACTTTCAGTAATCTATAGACTGGTTCTGAATAAGCGTCTTTTACTGTATGAGAGAGGGTACAAAAAGAAAAAAAATAAAATTTTAAAAAATCGTAGTTTTCTTGATGTCTTAAGTTTAAACCTATACTTCATAAAAATTGCTACACGATGATATGTTTCACTATTTTTTTAATATTAAAGCACGTTGAAGTGCTTTAATATATCAGTTTGTGCTAAATAAATTTTGGTTTTTTAATTAAACGTCACAATAGTTAGAAATCATCACTAAAATAGTATTTTTAAGAACAATGATTTTGAATTAGCAAAAATAAAGTTAAAATTTGTGCTTTGAAACTAATTTTAAACCTACATAGGTTTTTTTCATGTTTTGGTTGCAAAACTTCTAAAATTTAAAAATTTATTTTAAAAAGTTCATTCCAAACTTTTAAATTGGGCATTTTCTGTAATTGAAACATTAAAAAACTGGGAACCAAGCGTGCTCTCTTAATTTTGTTTGCGAAAAGTCATGTACAAATAAATCAGTGTTGGTAAAAATTACAATGTTGTTTGTAAACTTTTACGAAAAACACTTTTGTTTATAAAGCCTCTTTTTCTCATATATTCCAGTTGTCGGGTTGGGCTAGTGGTTAGAGTCTGGGTCTTGCATGCAAAAGTCTAAGGTTAGATTCCCTCTGCAGACAATTTTTTTCAATTTTTCCACAACAGTTTGTAAAATTTACAAACAAGTTTCTTGTCCCATTAGAAAGTCACGTTTTTGTAAAATATGCAAATGTTTTAGTGAAAAAAGTGCAAACAAGGTTAAGAGAGTGCCGGCAGCGCCGTACCTACGAAGCGGTAAAAACTAAAAATCCCCAGAAACAGATTTTGCTTTTGTAATATTAAACAATATTTAAAAAATGTTGAAGAGAAGAGGTCGAGATTTCGATCCAATAAATATTTGAAATATTTTAAACCATAAAATGTAAAAGTCGCTCGCTGTTTCTTAATATTCCCCCTAGATATAATTGGCGCTAGTAGTTATTGTACCCTCTCTCCTACAGTAAAAGACGCTTATTCAGAACTAAACCCAACGGCACTGTAGAAGCGACAGGGCGGTAAAAACAGCCGCCGCGCAGAATAATTATAAAAAATAGAAAAAAACCAATAACGGAAATGCCCATTGTATTTTGAAATAATTTTATTATGCGGCCCGAGGTGATAAAAAATACAACTAGAGTGACATTGAAATTGAATGTTTTGAATTTCTTTTTAATTTAAACGTAGCAAACTGAGTCAGTTCATTTTGTAATTTACATAAGATGGGCCAAAATCTTATACAAAATCTCTAATATTCATTCCATATGAGCATACTAATAAAAAACTTATATTACAACAGAAGTAATTTTGTCATGTTTTTTAATATCTTTTTGCACAATAAATGACGTTTTCAGATATAAATTGGTATATTTTTATTTTTATTTTTTTATTTTAACCATTTCCAGTATTTGAAAAAGGATTTGAAATGAACCGCTGGCATTAAACCAACAGCATTCAGTGTTTAAGTAATGTCGCTTCCTAGTGGCATTCAAGTTAGTCTATGCTCTGAAGAAGCTGTCCATGTTGTTTTGAAGAGGATATGTGGACATAATGGATTGGATTGTGGATTTATGTTCCGCCTAGAAAGTTTACTATCAAAGAAAAATGGGCCAACATGTGGCTATATAACTTCAATAAAAATTTTTTTATAAAAATATTTCTTTTAGTAGCATTTTCTAGCTCTGACGCGAAACGCGTAAAATTTTCAATAGTAACTTTGGTGTTAGTAACTACAGGTGCAAAATTTTTTAAACTTTTGTTACAAATGTTGAAATTCACTCTATGGAGTACTAACTAAATTATAATTACTAATAAGTGATAAGATATTTTCTACATTTACAAAAGTATAATTTTTAGATATGGTAAAACATTGGGGATTGCCTGGCCGTATAACGGAAACGCTCTTACATGTATCTATATAATTATATTTTTAATAGGTTATCTAAAACGTTTAAAACCTAATAATGTATCTACTAACTATTAATATGTTCTTTCTTAATAGTACTTACAAAGTTGCTTCTCAAAACACTGGATTGAAGATTTGCAAATTTGTTTTTTTATTACACATCTTAGTTCGTTTTTGCAAAAATATCTATCAGTGTCTGAACAGAACTGACGACATAAACTTTTATTTCTTTCGTCACTTCCATCGCCACAGTCATCAACCCCATTGCAAACGTTTTATGCATTAAATAATTCCAGCTTTTAAAACATGCAGTATTTAGTACAAAATGGAGTCCTAATATTTTTACTTTTTTTTACAGCTGAAGCGGGCCGGCGATGGTCATTATTCCATATTGCCGCCTACCACCCTATATCAGCACTGTTGTTGATGTAGAATGTTAGTCAAAGGCCCCATCTCTATCAGGGGATTTTAAGGAGCAGATGTGAGTTTTACATTCTGTATGAGAATAATATATAATAATAATATTGAAAAGGAAATAACCAAAAAAACAAAATTATAACTTAAGGTAAATTAAATAATATGATAGTTAGATAGCATAAAAAGATCAAAAATAGAGGTAAGATATGATAGGATAGTGTAAAATAACTAAAGGTTAGTTTACCTTATTTTGCATAATCCCCTTTTTAGGTTGTCTAGGGGAAATTAAATGTCTATAAAAGGTACTTGAAAGTGCGGTTGCGCATCATTACTGTGACGTTCTTGATATATGAGCTGTGGACAGAAAAGAGACCTTCAAACCTAGGCAAGCCTATTTACTTTGACCTAAATAAAAATCCTCTTGATCTTTCCCTTCTTGTGTTCTTTCCTATAATAAATGAAGATTAGTATATGATTTACTGAGTACATAAAATATACACAACCTATCTCACACCTAGTCCCTAGACCTACTTTTGGTTGGAATTCACCATACCGTGGGAGGAATACCCTCCGGTTGTGGGCTAGGCCGCAATGGCCACACGGTATGGGCCTAAGCCCCCTCAGCGCGGCAAGCCATCACGCCACAACACGTGATGTGGCAATTACCTCACCAAGGTGGCAATGGCGGTTTTGGTAAACCAAATCAACCACGACCTCCAAAGTGGCGTAATCCCCATTATAGGTTGTCGAGGGGGTGTTATATAAATGAAATTAAATACAATTTTTTTAATTTTGGTTTTAATTTTTTTTTCAGTTTTCAGTCAGTTATTGCATGATAATATGAATGATGTTTACCAAAATTATTCAGCAAAAACCAAAAGTATTATATTTTTTTTTGCAGAAATTACAGCGCAAATACGAGGCTTCTTAAACAGCCCCCTTTCTTTCTAATGGGTGAATATCCCAATGTCAACCTCTGTTTGCCAGCTCGGCTGAGCCTAAAGCATCCCACAAATGGTTTGTTTTTTCCAATACAACATTTTCTGGGAGGCCGCCAAAAACAACTCCGTTTCAAATCCGTTTTTTATAAATTAGTCTTCAATTTATTAATTTTGGTGATATATTGGAAGTATATAATTGGCTAATCGTATAAAATATTAAACTAAAACTACAATATTACATTGCATCAGTTTTTTTCCTTATTGCTGGGTTGTAAGTGCAAATTGAGATTTAAAAAAATGATTTAACGGTTTATTTCTGAAATAGATAAATTAAAAAAACACTGTGAGTAATTATTAGGTGAGTACAGCTTTCAGTACTTGACCGAAACATATTCTTAACATATAAAAGATACGTTAATATTTTAAATGCAAAATGTTTAACACGCGAAATTTTAATCCATTAATTAGCGTTTGCAATAAATTTCTGACGAAACTATTTATAAATTACCCCTTTGGCTACAAATGGCGTAAATTCCCTCACCTATCAACAATTATTTTGCTTTTAAAAGGGTGTTTTTTATAACAGTAGAAATATAAACTTTAAGTTTGGGGTTGCTTAGCGCTATTTTAGCAATAACTGTATTTACTGCTGACCTATATAAACATTTTTACACAACACAAATGGGACGTAACAAAATATTTATCAGTTTAAAGTCAAATCAATTAACTTTGAAAAAAGATTTCTTAAACAATCAATATACAAAAAATACCAGTTGCTCATTGAGTTTTTAAAACACGTCTCAATTTATTTTTTCAAATTATGAGAATATATGAATTTAGTGAATCCTTCTAGGGTTTGTTTGCCGCTATATTGTGATATTTACTGTGGGTGGACCCAGGTAACAATCAAGAAAAACGTTTTGCAAATAAATTCTGATACCAAACCGAATATTTATCAATAAAAGTAAATTTTAATGTACCTACCTACTTACAAAAATGCTTCTCAAGACAGTCGACATACAAAAATACCAGTTGCACAATGAGTTTTTAAAACAAATATTAATTTGTTTTTGCCGAAGTATTTACCTACTTACGTCTGCACTACAGAATGGCTAACAATTAGTTTGCGTTTGCTTTAACTTTTAGCGCCAATCTTTAACTTTTAACTTAGAACTTTTTAAATTTTTGTAGTCATTTATTGGATTTCCACTGTAAATAGAAAATTTGATTTTAAGAAAAATGTTTTCTTTAATGATGAGAATATAAGCTTTGAATTAAGCAAAATATTTTTTGATTGTTTGCCATTGTATTGTGATATACTGTGAACCCAGTTTAAAAACCAATAAGAATATTTTTAAAAAAAATTTTAAAAAAAAAGAACTAAATATACAGTCTTCGCAAAACAAGATGAATTGCAAGGTATTTTGAAACACATACAACAATAAGAAAAACATTAATAAAATATTTTAAAACCGCTGCGTTTTTCAAACGTATTTCCCTTTGTTTAAATTTTCAAACGCATTTTATCAGTTATCAATCAGGAAGAAATTTTTTTTCGCTTTTATGCCGTTATGGTTGTAATAATATTTGCAGCAAATGTCTCCGTTTTTGATGTTAAAGCTGGTGGATTTATTGTTGTCGGGATTGTAGAACCTAAAATGATATAATGACTACATTACACAATTTTTTTTTAGTTTATGGTGATTTAGCAAGACAAATAAAGTTGTATTGCATAAATGAATTTATTTTACAAAAAGGAAATTGTTTGTTTGTTTGTGTAACAGGTTTCCTTTTACTCATTACAAAAAAATATGTTGCGGTTTGTATTATGTTATAGCATAATAGAAGTCACATCCATTACAGGCACCTTGCACTGCAACGCAGTTTATACATGAAGTATGCAATATACATAAGTGTCACCATAATGGATAATTACCGCACTCCTACTTATCTTTTCGTAGTATGCAGATCAACCGATAGAAAGCGCGCGAACCTAATCTTTTCTCCTACTTATCTTTCGTAGTATGCAGATGAGGCGATAGAAAGCGCGCGAAATTTTGATCGGTTGATCTGCATACTACAAAAGATAAGTAGGAGTACGGTAATTATCCATTATGGTGACACTTATGTATATTGCATACTTCATGTGTAAACTGCGTTTAAGTGCAAGGTGCCTATTAGGCCAGTACAGCAAAATGTGGCTATAAATCTACCTCAATATCTACATATTATTCAAAGTGCTTTTTTTCAAAAAAATAACTAAAATATGGTATTTTAACTCGCACATAGCTCAGGACATATCGGTGCATAGCTCAGACTCTTGGTTATTTTTTGAAAAGCTTGGAAAATTTTTTTACTATGAGGTCATCCCAGCCGATGCGGTGAAAAAACCTGGTCACCAAAACAAAGCAATTTTTTTATTAGTTTAAGATTTGAAACATTGCTTGATATCCTTTCGATCATATTTTCTTTAGTTTTTTGCTAAAAATTTGAGCGAAATCGGTTCGCTCAAATTTCTTTATAAATGCATTGAATGCGCGCGGTTTTCGCGATTTTTCGCCAAATTAATACACTGTAACAAATAGCTTTTGTTTTGCTTTCTTCTCGACGTGCGTACAATTCTTTCATTTTGTTATATATTAAAAAAATGCGCGCTGTTTTTTTATCCTTTGCTTTTGACCAAAAAATTTAATTTTTTTGGAGGTGACCCCACCGGGGGCCAGGGGGACCAAACACAAACGCCAAAAGTTTTCTTTTCAAAATTTTTTTCCTAAAACCAACTCTGAGCTATGTCTTGTACATATTCTATGGAGATATAGCCTTTCAAAATTCAAGTTTTGTCGTCAGTCCGCATTATTATTGTACAGACTATAGTCAAGCTTTCTACAGCACGGAAATGGTTAGAAAATTAGTTTAAATAAAACTTTGTTTCGTGGATTGCAATACGCATTTTTTGCGCAATAAAGATGGTCAGATTAGTCATATTTTGAGCTGTAAAAGTTTTTAATACCTTCCAACAATATTGGTACCTTTTTTGGTACCTGGAAAAAACCTTTTGGTACCTGGAAAAAATATCTTTGGCATAATAATTTCCAAAATAAATATTTTTTAGGAAGTTATAATTATTAAGTATTTTAAAAGCTTGTAAGCCTTTTTTCAAGTTTTCAATTAGGCTTAGGATAAATAAAGTTTTGTCTTAAATTTTGCCCTGCCAAATATTCTAACATAAAAACATCTTTAATATTTAAAATAAAAATTTTAATTTAAAAACATCGTAAATTATAAATTTTTACTTCATAAATTTATTAAATTCCATTTTAAATTTAGTAATTTTATGAGTTTTAAACTAAATTAGTGCTTTTTTATAGTGTAATGCAGTTAAAAATTGTTAATTTCTAAAAGTTACATCTAAAAAGAGCTAAATTAATTAAAAAAGCATTCAAATTGGTTTATTTTGCCCGAGTTTCTGTTGATTTATGAAACATTTTATAAAAATTCTAACATTTAAAAAACAGCGCACTGGTCAATAATATGGTTTTTAGCTTGCCAGTCGCCTTAAAAAATTTGTATCCCTTAATTTTATCATAAACTTAGGGCCTATGTGTTAAAATTACTTTAATTTTCTTAATTTTTTTATAGTAATTGCAGGACAAAATGCAATTGAGTAAGATTAAATGCAAAAACTATTTTAAAAGTCAAGTAAGGGTAAAAGTAAATTAAGTGTAAAAGTCGAGTAAAAATAAAAGTAACCAAAATGGGCTTATTAGTTCAAATAAAGATTAAAATAACTTTTTAAACCATTAAAACGCACGCACGCACGCACGCACGCACGCACGCATGCACGCACGCACGCACACACACACGCATGCACGCACACATGCGTGCACACACACACACACACACACACACACACACACACACACACACACACACACACACACACATACACATACACATACACATACACATACACATACAAATACACATACACATACACATACACACACACACACACACACACACACACACACACACACACACACACACACACACACACACACACACACACACACACACACACACACACACACACACACACACACACACACACACACACACACACACACACAATGTCTATTTTAAATTTATGAGCGATTTTTTTAATTGCAAAGAATAAATTTTTTCCCCAAATTTGCAAAAATTGAAAGTGCCGATGTAATATTTTTTAAAAATATTTGTAAAGTTAAAATTCTACATATTTATGCCGAGATATGCTTTTGTAAATAAATGTCTAAAAGCTAAAATAGAAATGTGCAGTTTAATTTTGTTCCTAAGTTGTAAAACTTCATAAAATAACGGCAAATTCTGATTCACTTGACAAATTTCACTTGATAAGCTGTTTTTTCACCTGATAAGCTGTTTTTAACTGAAAAAACAGCTTATTGAGTGAAATTTATCCAGTGAATCAGAGTTTGCCA
>JASAMX010003439.1:0-35022 GCA_030248175.1 Microlaimidae sp. YZB2_3 | reverse complement strand
AGTGAAAAAACGTTTTCCAGCATAAAGATGTCCATGTTCATTTTTCTAAAAACATGATATGCTGGCTTTACATTGGCAAATTACTCTTACCAATAAGTTTAAACCAATTCGAAGATAAAAATTTTTTCAACTTTCAAAGTGCATAGGGCCCTGTTTTCGTGAAAATGTCTTGTCCAACCAAAAGATGTCCATGCAATTTTTTTTTATTTCAACCCCTTTATGACATTCCCCTGTCTGTAAGCTTTGCAATGAGATATTCTTATTTACCGTTTTCTTTCCTCGCTGGTTCGGGAGGAAGGTCGTTCCTCTTTTTAGTGAAAAAACGTTGTCCAGCATTAAGATGTCCATGTTAATCTTACCAAAAAAGCATGACATTTTGGTTTTACATTGGATAATTACTACTCTTATCAATAAGTTCGAGCCAATTCAAAGACAAAAAATTTTGACTTCCCAAAATCCATAGGTTTCCCCTTTTTAAGAAAATGTTTTATCCAGACTAAAGATGTCCATGCAAATTTTTTTCTAAATTTAAACCTTTTTATGACATTCTCCCGACCGTAAGCTTTGCAATGATATCTCATTTAGCCCAATCCCTTTCGTGGTTGGTGAGTAATTCCAAAGTAATTCCCTTCTTTAATGAAAAAACGTTGTCCAGTATAAAGATGTCCATGTTCATTTTTCCAGAAATCATGATATTCTGGCTTTACATTGCCTAATTACTCTTTCTAATAAGTTTGAGTCGATTCTGAGTCAAAAAATTTTTTAAGTTCCAAAATCCATAGGGTCCCTCCCCCCTTTGGTGAAAACGCGTTGTCCAGTATAAAGATGTCCATGTAAGTTGTTTCAAAATTTCAACTCCCTTACGACATTCCCTGGGGTATAAGTTTTCCAACGATACCTCATTCACCCTAATCCGTTGGGTGGTTAGGGAGGAGTTAGGGAACACACAGACTCACAGACAGACAGACACACACACACACAGATATTACGTCTATTTATATATAGATTTTTTGTTTTATTTAGTTACAATTATTTGGGAAATGAAGTCATGTACAGTGGTGTGGATGGACGGGAGTTACGAGCCGAGATTTTTTTCGGGATAGTGTACTACCAACGGTTGCGCCACATGATCGCGGACAAGTACCAAGTCAGGGCCACGGGACCTATAGACGGTCTCACTCACCAGCCTGTCCAGGGCAGGAAGCGCATGGGCGGAATAAGGTTCGGAGAAATGGAACGAGACGCCCTGATTTCTCATGGCTGCGCAGGTAAAATTATTTTGTTTTTAGTACCTAGATTGCTCCTTTTGGATTAAAACCTGTTGTTGCTTTTGCGTACTAATATGTAAATTAGGGTAACTGACTTAATTTCGGCCACGCCTTAATTTCGGCCACCAATTTAGGGTGTTAGAAAATCGGCTTATTTTTTTAACAAAAAAGAACTAGCACAAAAGTAACTGGGTTAATGTTGAATAAAATGTTTTTGCAAAAATTTTTTTATTTTTGTTAGTCTACATTATCGAAATTTTCATACAAAAAGTGATTTTTTTGTAATTTTCCTAATTTTTGCTTTGTGTTTAAACTGCATCAAATTTAGAATGAAGCAATATATAACCTTAAAATATCTTCTATTTAAGGCTCAAAGTTGTTAATTTTCATGTTTTAATATTTTCTTCAGAATCATTTTGCAATGCGTTTAACTAGTCCGCCACTTCTCAAGATTCTGTTAATTTCGGCTACCTAAAATTTAGGTGAAAGAACCTGCCGTCTTTTACCGTTTTTAAAATATCATTGTACTACCGTATTTATAAAGAATTTTTTTTGGTCGTTTGACTTTGTTTTGAATGCCTTTTTAAACGAAAATA
Organism: Microlaimidae sp. YZB2_3; assembly: GCA_030248175.1. Taxonomy (NCBI): domain Eukaryota; kingdom Metazoa; phylum Nematoda; class Chromadorea; order Desmodorida; family Microlaimidae; species Microlaimidae sp. YZB2_3. Next base: position 33,158 of record JASAMX010003439.1, on the reverse strand, counting down.
AAAATTGAACAAAAAATACAAATTATTAAAACTTGTTTTTTTAAGGTTTTTACATAATTATTTAAGTCTTGCTAATAACTATTAAAGTTCGCAAACGGGGAAAAATTAAGTTATATGTACCAAGAACACTACCAAGGGGTAAATTTGCAACCTTTAGAAAATTTTATTGTTCGTTTAAGCAATAGTTAATGGCCAGTTTTTTGTAGGTGGCCGAAATAAATGGTACGCGCCTTAATTTTCGCTACTTTAAAAAAATTTCTTAAACCTTTCACTGATTTTTAAGTGTAACAGAAATATTCAAATTTTGAACTGGAATAACAAAATAAGCGATTGTTTGATTTTTAAGCCAAATTTTGACTCATTGAAAAAGCCAGAAAAAATTTATTCAAAAAAATAAAAAAGGTGGCCGAAATTAAGTCAGCTAGATTAGAATGATAGTTGTTTGTAAAGTTGTAGTAGTTTATTAAGAGTGTAATAAATATGTAGTAATATAGCTATGAATATAACTAGTATTAAGTGGAGGGGAAGTATTTTTGATGATTTATAGTTTTTATGTTGAATTTAGTAGATGGTTTAATGAGCTAGTTATAATTTTTTTTTGTTTTCTATTTAGATTTTTTTAGTGTATATGTATATTGCGTGTTTGTTTTATTTAATTGGATTTGATAGTTGATTTTGATTGGATTAGAAGATAATTAGATTTTGAGAATGTTTTAGTTATTAGCGTTATGAGTTTAGCTTTTTTTTTTATAGAAGAGTTGTTATAGTTTTTATTTAGGTATGTTAGATCGCTTATTATGTTTGATAAGATTTGTGGATTTGTGCGTGAGTGCGGTAGTTTGCTCTGTGAGATGGTCGAAGCATAAGATTGGCAGAGGAAGGTAGAATGAGGTTCTCGTTGAGCCTTGCAGAGCTGCGGAAGAGCGATGCATTGAACTTGATCTCCGTATTTCTTGATGAGGCGATTGGCTTAGTAATAAGATGTGCTCAGTTAGGAATATAGTCTTTTTTCAAACCTGCCCACTGACAGTGAGACATTATCAGCTTAATCATTTTCAAAAACAAAAGTCAGATGCAAGATCGTTTAACTTTACTAAATCTGTTGCAGAAATTTGTTTTTTTTTTGACTATAGAATGTTAAAGAAGTGATAACGAATATTAAGCTTTTGTTGTTAGGTTTTGTTAAGTTTTATAAATGTCTATTGTTATTAAAACAACAAGAATTAAAATAAACAAAGTTTATTAAACAAAAAAATTTAATAGCGATACTTTAGCAAATTAATATATAATTAATAATTTAAATATATGATGATGTCTGCACTTATTATTTGCACATAAACTTTCTTCTTAACCACGAAAAGGATTGGGCTAAATGAGATATCATTGCAAAGCTTAAGTTTCAAGGAATGTCATAAAAGGGTTGAATGTTTCAAAAAATAAATAACAAGGACATTTTTATGCTGGACAACACATTTTGACCAAAAGGGGGGCTTCTTCCCAACCACAAAACGGATTGGGCTAAATGAGGTATCATTGCAAAGCTTACAGTCTGGAGAATGTCATAAATGGGTTAAAATTTTAAAAAAATAACATGAACATCTTTATATCCATCTTATATTTCTACATAAGATGGAAGAATCTTCCTCCCCAACCACAGAAAAAATTAGGATAAATGAGATATTATGGGAAACTTTATAGTTCAGGGAGCATCATAAGGTGGTTGAAATTAGTAAAAAATTAACACGGACATCTTTATGCTGGACAACATATTTTCACCAAAAAAGAGAAAGACCCTTCTCCCCAACTAAAATTAGAGTGGGTAACTGAAGTATGACTGTAAAGCTAACAGTCACGGGAATGGCATAAAAGGGTTGAATTTTGAAAAAAAAAAGTAAATAAATATAAAAAATGCGGGAAAAATTATTTGTCAGCCGTATGGCTGACACGGGCTACTTGTATCCCAAATAATTCTAACTATAATATAACAAAAAACCTAACAGAACAGAATGTCCGACTTTAAACTAATTTTTAACGAACATTTTATAAGAAGTAGACAATTAGCAAATATGCGCCATTTTGATCATGAAAAAATCTGCATTTGGCTGATTCTAGCGCGCAATAAATTTTTGATACACTTTCTGTCTTTTGCAGTGAATTACCCCGAAAAAACGACTGTCGATAGATTACAGATAAAATCGCTGCACGAGAAACCTAATATTGTGAGGTCTTCTGCAGTAGAAAAAAATTATATATAATGCCAGTTTTCTTGGCAAATTTTGCTCTAAAAATTAGCATATTATCGAAGATTTTCTAGGCTTATAAAGTCTTTATGGTAATTATTAGTTTCTACTATGGGAATAAAAATAACTTTAAAAATCGTTTCAATTAAACCAAAGAAGACTATAGATTGTTAGCAAAATTGAATTGATTGAAGGAAGGATTTACCCAGCCTGTTGCAGCAGATCGCCGACGAAGTGAATGGCGGGTTTTTTTTCGTTGAATACGAAGGGCGTGGCATCCTGTTCCCAACCGTGAAGGGCCGCGGCCTTTCCCGACATGCTCTCGATCATCATACCGATTGTCATACGGGAAGGGAATCCGTGAGGGTTAAACATGATGTCCGGAACCATACCGCTTTCAGTGAATGGCATGTCCTCCTGCGGCCAAAGAAACGAACATATACCTTTAAAACACTTATAATATTAAAAGTGCACGCCCTCCGCCAAAACTACATTTTTGCACAAGCTTGAGGTTCGTGAATTAGACAGCGATCGTGATATAAGATATTTTAAAATCAAATACTTATTTTGAAGTATACTTGGTCGGTGCAAATTATTTATCACAATCAAAAATATCAGCTTATTTCACTGCATGTTGCATGTATTGAAAACTTAAAATATATTGGATATCTCTTTGGCAATCTTAACCCAAGTTTCAGCAATAAAAAACATTATTCCAAAATCCATCATCAACAGGATTGGAACTTTAATTTAAAATAAAGAATTAACCTGATAAAAACGGTATATATTCTTTTTATTGGCTCAGCTATTAACCCGATATACCTGTATTAAAACAATATTATAACTAATTTCATTAAAAAAACAAAACAAACAAACCCTTTTGTCCGTGTCTGCTTGCAAACTTGTCGCCGATAATTGGATTTCGTTGTATTCTCCAATCAATAATGGCGTGCGTTTTTCTATTTTGAACAGATTCATCAGTATCTGGACCTATCAGTTTAACTCTTTCAGCAAATGCTGTTTCACTTGATTTGTACCTAAGAAACAACTTTTTTGTTTACTGATTATAGTCAGTAAACCCTGTTATTAGTATGGATAATTGACAACAAGTTAAATTAGCCGGACCCAAAAGTAGTTGTAAAAATCTGAAGTATAATAGAATAATTTGCAATAATAAACAGCAGTAAAGAAAATCGAAAAAATGGTCAAATTAGATTTTTTTTTAATTTTCTGATTTATTTTAGAATATTAGTGAATAACAAGTAAACCGTACTTTTTAACGTGATAAGACATTTCTTCAACGCTGTAGGTGCAAAGATAAGGGTCCCCTTCTTTATAGGTCATACCCACTATAGGAAGACCGTCAGAGTCAATAAAACGTGCTAAAAGAGGTTTATTGGGATCCCTCGCTAGCATATCCACTTTGGAACTTCTATTCGTTGGACGCAAGTCTAACATAAAACAGAACAGTTTAGATAACATTAGAAAATTTGTAAGCAGGTTACATACCATAAATTTAAAATACAATGCTACGCGGATTTAAAAACAACAAACCAACAACAATTATTAAGACTATGGTTTACATAATTCTATAGACTAGTTTTGAATAAGCGTCTTTTACTGTACGCGAGAGGGTACAAAAAGAAAAAATAAAATTTGAAAAAATCGTAATTTTCTTAGTTTTTTTTAGTTTTAACTGTTGCTTTAAAACTAAATTTCAACCTACATGAAGTTTTCTTAATGTTTTGATTGTAAAATTATTCAAAATTTAAAAATTAATTTTAAAAAGTCCATTCCAAACTTTTAAATGAAGCATTTTTTGTAATTTAAACATTAAAAATGTAGGAACCAAGTGCCCCAGCAGTGCCGTACCTACGAAGCGGCAAAAAACTAAAAATTCTCAAAAAATGCTTTTGTAATAATAAGAAATATTTAAGAAATTTTGAAGGAAAGAAGTCGAGATATTAAACCAATAAATATTTGAAATATTTCAAACCATAAAATGTACTGGTCGCTCACTGTTTATAAGTTTTGATTGCAGGTGGTTTTTGTCATCATCCTCGACAAATTTTGTTTTGTTTTGTTATTGCTCAAAATTCGTCCCCAAAACAATATATAAGCGGATGAAAACGAAGAACGAAAGAAGGCGAACTTGATGAGGATGAAATTGAGGACCCGAATGTATTTAGGTAATCGGAACTTATTTATTAAGAAAGCTTTAAACACAGTTTGAAGTTTTAAAAACACAGCATTAAATTATGCTAATCAGTAGCAGTGCTGAAATATCCACAAGCTGATTTATCTCTGCTGCGCCGCGCCAACAAGATGAAAAAGAACATGGATGTTTGGATGTTTTCTAGAGTGATGTTTGTGCTTATTTACGCTATGTGAAAATATTTCGGTGTTGTGTTACTGTGTATTCTAAAATAGGGCTCGCTTGGCGTATTTTTGTGCGTCTAGTTTTTAATTTTCCGTGAGACTACCTTACACTGAGTTTACACTGCGGAGTTCCCGGAGGATAAAAAAATTTTCTCGCGCTTTTTTAAGCTTAGCTCAAATGCTGAATTCTTTCAGATATTTTTAAAAACTTCGGTTGTTTTGATACCAAAATCTGACATGTCCCCGTCAGACTGCTTTAATACCTTTTGTATATTTAGGAGGATGAAGAGGAAGCAGAGAAGCCCCCGGCAGAAACGGTGATCGAAGTTGAAGCACCCATAATCAACGCCGATCTGCCTCTGGCGTCTCATTTGGGAAATTTTCTGAATTCCCTGATCGTAGATCCCAGGTGGGTTCTGATTATAAGCACTTGATTTTCTAAAAGTAACCAAAATATAAAACGTAAACATATAAAAAAAATTTTGATTCATTTACTTCCCTTACTAGAATGCGCCTTAATTGGGCGTGCCCTTATTAGGACAGTCAATGTGCTGGGTCAAACAATATATTAATAAAGTCACATATTTTGGGATATCAATGGAATCAATAACTGTGTGCATCGCGTAAAACCTCCACAACCGTCTGTCTAGACGTGGACTGGCGTTTTTTAAGTTTAATTTCATTATGGTATTATGTTGTATTATTATTTTATTAAATTTGTTAAACAGTTTTTTTTATTTTTGTCGAAAGTTAGTGAGATATTGTTTATTTAAAAAAAGGAAGTTTATTTGTTTGTTTGTATAGAAATCCCAATCTTTCTATCTTGGTCTTCATCTCCATCTTCATCTTGATTCATCGTTTGTTTCTCCAATTTTATTCTTCAAATCCATTCCGCACATTTACCTTTGCATCAGTAGTTACAAAAAGCCCTCACACGCACTCCCTTTCCATAGGTGAAAACTTTCGGGGAAGCTAGAGGGAGGTGGTTATCCGGGCTAAATCTAATTTTGAATTCTAGGAGGGGGGTCCCAGGGGGGCCCGGACCCCCCAGCTTTTTAGGGGGGGGGTCGACCCAGGGTGCGAAATTTTGAAATCTAGAAGAGGGGGTCAGGTGGGGTCCGGTGTCCAAAGCAAAACAGTTTGAAAACATAATAAATTTAATAATTGTTCTTTTTATAGTATAATACTACATTTTATTGAATAAAAAGCGATATTCTGGTATAAAAAGCGTGTAAAAAGCATGAATATATGATGAAAATTCACTTTTTTGGAGGAAAATTTAGTATAAAAAAATACCTAAAAATTTCCTGAGGGGGAGGGGGGGTCAGATTTAAAATTCTAGAAGGGGGGTCAGGGATAAAAATTTCGGAAATTTGGGGGAGGGGGCCCCTGAGATTTTCGTCTGGGGGGGGGTCCCAAAATTTTGAGGCTAGGGGGGTGGAAAATGTTCGTCCACCCCGCCCCCCTTTCTCACCTATGTCCCTTTCCCTTGTACCCCTCCATTGTCCGGTCAACCCGTAAGTTGTCCCATTATTCCTCCATGTAATATACACCCTCTAAATGACAGAATACCATTGGGTCTCAACCATGGGGCTGAAATTATTTGGCTTCTCTTGGCTCTTGTCTTAGCTCCTGCCCTTTGCATAATCTGCATAGGGAAGATAAGTTTCAGGTAATGCAACAACAACAACAACGGAATAACATCTATAATTTGAATTTTGTTTTACAAGTAGAGGGGTTTTTATAGTCCATGTCGAAAATTGCATTACGTGTGTTGTGTGTTATGGGGATAACCATGTAAAGCCCAACTCCCGTAGTACTAAGGGGGCCGTTGGGACTCTTACAATACATAATGTTCATGGCTACTGTTATTAAACTAAATATATATATTTTTAGATGATTATATTGGTAATGAATTTTTTGTGAGAAAAATTACATGCTAAATCATTATGTATTCAATACCCAGAAGGTGCGTATATCCCCAAGCTTTTATATAATCAAAGTTTTTATGAGTGTCACAGCACAGCAAACTTGTTTATAGGAATACTTTATACTTAAGCTAAATCCGAATTCCGGAAGCGTTGAATGAAGCTAAACTATAGAATTAAAATAAAGATTTTTAGTTTGTACAATGCACTGGCAAAAAGTTTTATTTCAAAATCAAAGAATTAGATTTTTACCAAATTTTTATATCAAAAGTATATCAATTGTCAACGTATAACTGAAATGCTTAGCTATGGACTGCGCTGATACTCAATAAGTCAATAAATCGTCATAAACTACTCATAACAATGACTTTTTTAATCTTTTAACATCCAAATACTTTAGCGCTATGAGTCAGAATAACGTTGATTTTATACTGATTGTGACTTTTTTATGGTAGTATCGACGAAATGTTTTAATAAACTTAAATTTTAGACCTTTCGACCCAGAAACATATTTTGATGAAATAGATGACGACGAAATTCAAGACGAAGAGGGAAGAAGCAGACTGAAACTAAAAGTACGTCACCATATAAACAAAATACTCAAATTGAACTGAATATAATGTCGTATGGAACAAGACAAGAATTTATGCATTTCTTTAGTAAAGAACATTTAAAACGTACGAGATAACAATACCATTTTGTATCTTCGATTTTCAAATTTTTATGCCCGCCAAACTAAAACAAAATAAGTTAACGTGGATCGTATACATTTCTCCTCCTCTTATTTTGAGACCCTTTCCTCGGGATTCTCCCATGGATCTTTATTCTTTCATCTTTAAAGGTTTTGAATGCAATTTTACCTCTGAGTTTTTTCAAACACTATTTTTTTTTACCAAAAAAGTGCTTTTGTACAGGTTTTATACCTTAAACAGTAGGTACATAAACACTTAAATGAGAATCGCTATCTGGATATTTTAGAAATCAAAACGTTTGGTGTGGAGTCGAGCCCACGTAAAAACCCAAAGAAAACACTTTAGTTTAAGACCCCCTTCCATAGGTCCTCGTCTTATATTTTTTTCTAAAAAAGACCCATTCTCCCGGCGTACATTTTGTCATTTCTTTTGCTGAGTTGACAAAAAATAGGATAATACTCCAAGATTTTTATATCTTAATTCAATTATACGCTTACCAAATTTAAATGTTAAAGGTGGAAAACACAATAAGATGGCGTCAAGTTTTGGACGAAGAGGGCAACATTAAAAAAGAAAGCAATGCTAAATTCGTTAAGTGGTCCGATGGAAGGTAATATTATTTTTTTCCTTTTATATACTATTCTAACGTTGTTTTAATTTTGCGTATTAATTTTGGAAGATATTTTTCTTAAACTTCTAAATTTTAGCAAATATTTTACCGTTAACGTTGAAATTTAAAAATTTTTAGAATGCCCAATCAACCGAATTTCCCCTTCCTATCTACCACACTACCTAACGGTTAAAAAATTGTTCGTATGAGTATGACACGACACCAGTATTTTGTTTTTTAGTCTTTAATTGTATCTGAATATTTATAACAGCAAAATTTTGTTTTAGTCTATTATTGTATCTGAATATTCATAACATCAAGATTTCGTTTTAGTCTGTCATTGTACCTGGGCTCCGAAATTTTCGACGTTCATTTGCAGCCGACTGCTGGAGATCACAACCATCTTTTTGTTCGCCAAGGTAAATCTTATATACATGACAACCCCTCACGATACATACATACCTGGGAAAGTTGATCAGAGGTTAAAGCCAGATAAGGGGGGTTAAAAACCGAAAAAGCCATTTTACTTTACCCATATCGCTTTTCGATTTTAAAGTAAAAATAGGTAAAAAAAACGCTAATTTCAGATGAAAAAGCCCTATTTTATTGTATTTTTGAGTATTTTATTGTTTAAAACACTCATTTTAACCTTAAAACTTAGTTTGGAGGCACTTAGATATAAGTCATTTCAAAGACATTCTTCGTTTTTCAAAATTGAGGGGTTGACTTTTTCTCTCTCTCCCCCCTAACTTCTAAGTGTGGAGGAGGGTTCAACCCCCCTTTCTAGAATTTGGGGAGAAGGCTGGTTAAACCCCCTTTCGCAAAATTTTGGGGGAGGGTTGTTAACCTTCCCCACCCCCCTTCCCTCCCCCCGATGCCCATGTATGATTCTCACGAAATTTTGGAAATTTGAAGATAACCATAACCTTTTCAAAACGTAAATTTTAAGGTCAAAACGAGCGTTTAAAGTAAACAGCTTAGGATTGTAATAAAAAAGCTTTTCTATCTAAAATTAGCGTCGTTTTTATCTATTTCACTTTTCGTATTACAATATTAACTCTACTAACGTGGTTATGTCAAATTCCCGCTATAGTACTCAAATAGACGATGAATATGATCCACGAATTTACCTAACGGAATTTTTAAGTGTTTAGCTGTTTTACTAACTATTTTACAGCTTAAACTCCAAAGTTTGTCGCTCAATTATGATGACAGTCTGTGAAATTTAATTGCGGTGGAGATATGCTATGATTTTTTTTATTGATGTCAGCTTTATATTGGTAAAATCACAATATTTAGTTATTATACTACTAATTCACAATCAGTGTAAATTATTCTTTGTTTTTTCACGCTAAATATTTTGTAATCAGTTTTGCAATAAAAATTAATATTTTTAGGTATGGGTTTGCAAGGTCAAGCGGTATTCCGCACAAAACTGACGTTTAGACCTCACTCTACTGACACTTTAACGCATAAAAAGATGACTCTAAGCATGGCAGACCGTACGAACAAAGCTCAAAAAGTTAAAGTGATAGCCGATATTGGAAAAGATCCAGAAATTGAAAAACAGGTATTTAAGTTTTGTTGGCATTCTTCAAGAACAACCCATTTAAGTCGTCACCGGTAAGATGGCCTACTTTAAACAAGGCCGAACTACTAGTTTAAAACCGTTATTTTTCAAGAACAACCTATTAAATTAAAATAGTTTTTAATAAATATTAAAAAAACTTTAAAAAAATATTACTCATTAACAACCTGAATCGTGGACTATAGACCTTAGTTTTCCTAAGAAAAACGTCAAAATCAAACAAAACATTAAATTTAATTAAATTTAGCTTGATTTTAAGGTTTTGCTTAGGTTGCTTAGGAAAACTAAGTTCTAAAGTCCACTATAAAGGTTATTGGTGATTTTTATCATGATAATTTACTTGAAAAATAACGATTTTAAACAATTTCTCTTTTCGGTGACCACTTGAATGGGTTTTCTTGAAGAATGCCGTTTTGTTTAAAATAACCCAGTTAGGTTGTCATTGTATTTAGTAAACAGCGTCATTATATTTTAAATGAAGTTGATGGATAATTATTATCCGCAACAATGATACAGACCTGTGCACGGTTTGGAAATTCCCCCCTCCGCTTTATTGAAGAATTTGCCCCCCCTCCCCCAAAAAATGAAAAAAATTTCCAAAAATTATAGCGCCATTTTTTGACTTATATAACGCCATAATCGCGAAATTTTTGCAGTTTTTAGCCTATTTTAATGCATTTTTTCTTCTCGCTTTTTTTTTTTTTTCTTTTTTTTTACCTCCTTTTTCTCTTTTTTTCCTCTTCATTAATTTTACTTTTAGACCATTTTACAAAATTTCCTACCTCATCTCCCCCCTTTTTCTCCTTTTTGACAGGAGGAAATAAAATAGAGAAAATGAAAGAAGAACCAATAAGATACACGGAGAAGCAGAGGAGAAAAAAGAAGGGGAAAAGGACAAAAAAAAGGACAAAAAAGGACAAAAAAAATAAGGTAAAATAGGTCTAAAATGGTTTAAAATGCACCAAAATAGGCTAAAAACTGCAAAAATTACGCGATGATGGCGTCATATAAGTCAAAAATGGCGCCATAATTTTTGGGAATTTTTTCATTTTTGGCCGCGGGGGGGGGGGGCAAATTCTCCAATAAAACGGGGGGGGCATTTCCAGACCGTGCACAGGTCTATATCATTGTTGCTGATAATAATTATCCATCAACTTTATTTAAAATATAATGACGATGTTTACTAAATACAATGACAACCTAACTCGGTTATTTTAAACAAAACGGCATTCTTCAAAAAAACCCATTCAAGTGGTCACCGGAAAGATGAATTGTTTAAAACCGTTATTTTTCAAGTAAATTATCATGATAAAACTCACAAATAACATTTATAGTGGACTTTAGACCTTAGTTTCCCTAAGCAACCTAAGCAAAACCTTAAAATCAAGCTAAATTTAATTGAATTTAATGTTTTGTTTGATTTCGAGGTTTTGCCTAGGTTGCTTAGAAAAACTAAGGTCTATAGTCCACGATTTAGTTTGTTAATGAGTTTTATCATGATATTTTTTTTAAATTTACCAGTTTTTCTAAGATTTATTAAAAACTAAGTATTCTAATTTATTAGGTTGTTCTCCAAAACTAACGGTTTTAAACAAGTAGTTCGTCCATGTTTAAAGTAGGCCATCTTTCCGGTGACCACTTGAATGGGAATGGGTTGTTCTTAAAGAATGCCAACAAAACTTAAATACCTGTTTTTCAATTTCTGGATCTTTTCCAATATCGGCTATCACTTTAACTTTTTGAGCTTTGTTCGTACGGTCTGCCATGCTTAGAGTCATCTTTTTATGCGTTAAAGTGTCAGTAGAGTGAGGTCTAAACGTCAGTTTTGTGCGGAATACCGCTTGACCTTGCAAACCCATACCTAAAAATATGAATTTTTATTGCAAAACTGATTACAAAATATTTAGCGTGAAATAATAAAAAATAATTTACACTGATTGTGAATTAATAGTATAATAACCAAATATTGTGATTTTACCAATATAAAGCTGACATCAATAAAAAATCATAGCATATCTCCGCCGCAATTAAATTTCACAGACTGTCTTTATAATTGAGCCACAAACTTTGAAGTTTAAGCTTAAAAATAGTTAGAAAAACAGCTAAGCACTTAAAAATTCTGTTAGGTAAATTCGTGGATCATATTCAATCTAATTCGAGTACTATAGCGGGAAGTTGACATAACCACGTTAGTAGAGTTAATATTGTAATACGAAAAGTGAAATAGATAAAAACCGCGCTAATTTTAGATAGAAAAGCTTTTTATTACATTCCTAAGCTGTTTATACTTTAAACGCTCGTTTTGACCTCAAAATTTACGTTTTGAAAAGGTCATGGTTATCTTCAATTTTTCAAAATTTCGTAAGAATCATACATGGGCATTGAAGGAAGGCAAAGGGGTGGGTAGGGACGTAGCAAGGGGGGGGGCGGGGGGGGCGGCCCCCCCCCCGCAACGGTCGGACCGGAGAAAAAATAAGGAGAGTGGTTGGGCGGGGGGGGGGCGGCCGCCCTCCCCCCCGAAATGGTCGCCAGATAGTAAAATTTGGGGGTTTTCAGAGGCTAAAAATTCAAAATTTTCTAGCGCCTCGCTAATCGCTCGGCGCCAAACTTTAAAATAATTTTAGTACCCCAATCGACCCCCAAAAACCAAAAATTTGTTCCCCTTTGCTTCGCTAAGCGGTCACTTTCTATAGTATACATACATATATATCTCGTTATTTATGTTGCCTGATGCTAATGTTATTTTAAAGTTAGTACAATAATTTTTATAAGTAATAAGTACTACACAGAAAGCAAAACAAACAATCATATTGGTTGATTTATGTACCTCCCCCTCCTAAATTTTCCTGCCGCTTATAGCATTGGCTTGGATTTTTTTCATATGGGTAGGTACCCTAGAAAACATGGAGCCGAGATGCTGCTCATGTGCTTTGGTTTACAATGTGGGTTTAGCCAAGGGGTCTGAAACTAACGTCTCTAAATTCTTTTTTTATAAAATCCAGGCTCTGTCAATGTGTGCTTATGTAATTTTTAACTAAGAAAACATGTTTTTACCATTAAAAACATTAGATAATAGGTTATTAGGCCAAAAACAGTGTATTATACAGCTTTATCTACGTTTATCCTTGCTTTTTTAACGTTTTCAAAAATTAAGGGGGGCTCCGCCCCCCCCAAAATGAAACTCTGGCTACGTCCCTGGTGGTGGGGGAGGTTAACAACCCCCCTCCCTCTCCAAAATTTTGCGAAAGGGGGTTTAACCAGCCTTCCCCCCAAATTCTAGGAAGGGGGGTTGAACCCTCCCCCACAATTAGAAGTTAGAGGGGAGAGAGAGAGAGAGAAAGTCAACCCTTCAATTTTGAAAAATGAAGAATTTCTTTAAAATGACTTATATCTAAGTGCCTCCAAACTAAGTTTTGAGGTTAAAACGAGTGTTTTAAACAATAAAATACTCAAAAATGCAATAAAATAGGGCTTTTCCTCTGAAATTAGCGTTTTTTACCTATTTTTACTTTAAAATCGAAAAGCTATATGGGTAAAATGCACTCCAGAAAAAAACGATATGGGTAAGGTAAAATGGCTTCTTCGGTTTTTAACCGCCTTTATCTGGCTTTAACCTCCCTACCTCTGATCAACTTGCCCAGGCATGTATGTATGGTGAGGGGTTGTCTTGTCATGTATATGAGATTTACCTTGGCGAACAAAAAGATGGTTGTGATCTCCAGCAGTCGGCTGCAAATGAACGTCGAAAATTTCGGAGCCCAGATAAAGTGACAGACTAAAAGAAAATCTTGCTGTTATGAATATTCAGATACAATTAAAGACTAAAAAACAAAATACTGGTGTCGTGTCATACGAACAATTTTTTAACCATTAGGTAGTGTGGTAGGTAGGAAGGGGAAATTCGGTTGATTGGGCATTCTAAAAATTTTTCAATTTCAACGTTAACGGTAAAATATTTGCTAAAATTTAGAAGCTTAAGAAAAATATCTTTTAAAATTAATAAGCAAAATTAAAACAACAATAGAATAGTATATAAAAGGAAAAAAAAACAAACAATATTACCTTCCGTCGGACCACTTAACGAATTTAGCATTGCTTTCTTTTTTAATGTTGCCCTCTTCGTCCAAAACTTGACGCCATCTTATTGTGTTTTCCACCTTTAACATTTAAATTAGGTAAGCGTATGTATTATCCTATTTTTTGTCAACTCAGCAAAAGAAATGACAAAATGTACACCAGGAGAAAGGGTCTTTTTCGAAAAAAAAATATAGGACGAAGACCTATGGAAGGGGGTCTTAAACTAAAGTGTTTTCTTTGGGTTTTTACGTGAGCTCGACTCCACACCAAACGTTTTGATTTCTAAAAAAGCCAGATAGCGATTCTCATTTAAGTGTTTATGTACCTACTGTTTAAGGTATAAAACCTGTACAAAAGCACTTTTTTGGTAAAAAAAATAGTTTGAAAAAACTCAGAGGTAAAATTGCAATCAAAACCTTTAAAGATGAAAGGAAAAGGATCCATGGGGGAATCCCGAGGGAAGGGTCTCAAAATAAGAGGAGGAGGAGGACTTAAAGTTATACGATCCACGTTAACTTATTTTGTTTTAGTTTGGCGGGGATACAAATTTGAAAATCGAAGATACAAAATGGTATTGTTATTTCGTACGTTTTAAATATTCTTTACAACAGAAATGCAAAAATTCTTGTCTTGTTCCAAGTTCCATACGACATTACAATCAGTTCAATTTGAGCATTTTGTTTATATGGTGACGTACTTTTAGTTTCAGTCTGCTTCTTCCCTCTTCGTCTTGAATTTCGTCGTCATCTATTTCATCAAAATATGTTTCTGGGTCGAAAGGTCTAAAATTTAAGTTTATTAAAACATATCGTCGATACTACTATAAAAAAGTCACAATCAGTATAAAATCAACGTTATTCTGACTCATAGCGCTAAAGTATTTGGATGTTAAAAGATTAAAAAAGTCAATGTTATAAGTAGTTTATGACAATTTATTGACTTATTGAGTATCAGCGCAGTCCATAGCTAAGCATTTCAGTTATACGTTGACAATTGATATACTTTTGATATAAACTTTTGGTAAAAATCTAATTCTTTGATTTTGAAATAAAACTTTTTGCCAGTGCATTGTACAAACTAAAAATCTTTATTTTAATTCTATAGTTTAGCTTCATTCAACACTTCCGGAATTCGGATTTAGCTTAAGTATAAAGTATTCCTATAAACAATTTTGCTGTGCTGTGACACTCATAAAAACTTTGATTATATAAAAGCTTGGGGATATACGCACCTTCTGGGTATTGAATACATAATGATTTAGCATGTAATTTTTCTCACAAAAAATTCATTACCAATATATCATCTAAAAATATATATTTAGTTTAATAACAGTAGCCATGAACATTACGTATTGTAAGAGTCCCAACGGCCCCCTTAGTACTACGGGAGTTAACCTTCTCGTGGTTTTCCCCATAACACACAACACACGTAATGCAATTTTCGACATGGACTATAAAAACCCCTCTACTTGTAAAACAAAATTCAAATTATAGATGTTATTCCGTTGTTGTTGTTGTTGCATTACCTGAAACTTATCTTCCCTATGCAAATTATGCAAAAGGCAGGCGCTAAGACAAGCCAGGAGAGGCGAAAAAATTTCAGCCCCATGGTTGAGACCCAATGGTATTCTGTCATTTAGAGGGTGTATATTACATGGAGGAAAAATGGGACAACTTACGGGTTGACCGGACAATGGAGGGGTACAAGGGAAAGGGACATAGGTGAGAAAGGGGGGGCAGGGTGGGCTCCACCTACCCTAGCCTTGAAATTTTGGGACCCCCCCTAGACGAAAATCTAGGGGGCCCCCTCCCCCCAAATTTCCGAATTTTTTATCCCTGACCCACCTCTAGAATTTGAAATCTGACCCCCCCTTCCCCTCGGGAAATTTTTAGGTACTTTTTAATACTAAATTTTCTTCCAAAAACGTGAATTTTCATTATATATTCATGCTTTTACACCCTTTTTATGCCAGAATATCGCTTTTTATTCAATAAAATGTAGTATTATCCCAAAAAAGAGCAATTATTGAAGTTATTATGGTTTAAAACTGTTTTGCTTTGGACACCGGACCCCACCTGACCCCCTTCTGGATTTAAAAATTTCGCACCCTGGGTCGACGCCCCCTAAAAACCTAGGGGGGTCCAGACCCCCCTGGGACCCCCCTCCTAGAATTCAAAATTAGATTTACCCCGGGTAACCACCCCCCTTAGCTTCCCTGACGGTTCTCACCTATGGAAAGGAAGTGCGTGTGAGGGCTTTTTGTAACTACTGATGCAAAGGTAAATGTGCGGAATGGATTTGAAGAATAAAATTGGAGAAACAAACGATGAATTAAGATGAAGATGGAGATGAAGACCAAGGTAGAAAGATTGGGATTTCTATACAAACAAACAAATAAGCTTCCTTTTTTTAAATAAACAATATCTCACTAACTTTCGACAAAAATAAAAAAAACTGTTTAACAAATTTAATAAAATAATAATACAACATAATACCATAATGAAATTAAACTTAAAAAACGCCAGTCCACGTCTGAACAGACGGTTGTGGAGGTTTTACGCGATGCGCGCGGTTATTAACGCCATAAAAATATTCCAAAATATGTGACTTTATTAATATATTGTTTGACACAGCACATTGACTGTCCTAATAAGGGCACGCCCAATTAAGGCGCATTCTAGTAAGGGAAGTAAATGAATCAAAATTTATTTATATGTTTACGTTTTATATTTTGGTTACTTTTAGAAAATCAAGTGCTTATAATCAGAACCCACCTGGGATCTACGCTGAGGAAATTGGGGAATTTGACGAAATGGGTCCCCAGACCCAGATCGGCGTTGATTCTGGGTGCTTCAACTTCGATCACCGTTTCTGCCGGGGGCTTCTCTGCTTCCTCTTCATCCTCCTAAATATACAAAAGGTATTAAAGCAGTCTGACGGGGACATATCACAGATTTTTAATATTTATCAAAACAACCGAAGTTTTTTTTAAAAATATATGAAGATTGGGCATTGAGCTAAGCTTAAAAAAGCGCGAGAAAATTTTTTTATCCTCCGGGAACTCCGCAGTGTAAACTCAGTGTAAGGTAGTCTCACGGAAAATTAAAACTCAACGCACCAAAATATCGCCAAGCGAGCCCTATTTAGAATACACAGTAACACAACACAAAATATTTTCACATAGCGTAAATAAGCACAAACATCACTCTAGAAAACATCCAAACATCCATGTTCTTTTTAATTATTGTTGGCGCGGCGCCACGAGATAAATCAGCTTGTGGTGTTTCCACACTGCTACTGATTACAGCATAATTTAATGCTGTGTTTTTAAAAATTTCAAACTGTGTTTAAAGCTTTCTTAATAAATAAGTTCCGATTACCTCCAAATACATTCGAGGTCCTACAATTTCATCCTCATCAAGTTCGCCTTCTTTTCGTTCTTCGTTTTCATCCGCTTGTTTTTCTTCTTTTTCATCCTCGTCAGAGCTCGTCAAGTCAGCCCCTTCGCCTTTAAATACACTTTTTATTTATTGTACATTATTTGAGATTTATTTTAAAATTTTAAATAAACATCCCGGAGAGTTAGGCATCAATAAGGGGGAATTGATTGGAGAAACTAAAGTTCTAGAAAAGTATTTTTTCTACATTATAGTTTTTCTTAAGTACATTTAACCTATACCGCTTATTGATTTTAAAGAAAATAATAAAAAAATGATAATTTAGGTTAAAAAACCAGGTTTTGAATGATAAAAACATTTAAAACTTAAAACTTAAATTTAGTTCTTACGTTCCAAATAATTTGTTATAGATTTTTGAGGACAAATTTAATTTGCTATTTTTGAAAATTTTTGTGCAACTGCACGATTTATTCATTACAATGTTACAAAATTTTTAACCCTATTATAAAAATATTGCAAATTACAGTGAAAATAGACTCGACGAGAAGCAATCAAAAATTTTAACCTTTGGTGATTGTGTTTTTAAAGGTATTTTAAAAATTGTAGTACAACTCCTATCCTCTCCTTGAAACAATTTGTATTAAGTAAACCTACTAATCCTCTATCTGAAATACTCCTGCTGACCTGCATCTGCCACTATGATAACGCCTTTTATGTATTTTTATTAATTTTTGCACTTTCGATAGTTTTAGGGCCAAAAATCTAAAGAAGAAAGATTGTAGATAATTTTTGCCTAATTGTTTTTTTTTTCTTTTTTGTGTTTTTGCCGTGTAAAAACTATCGTAATTAAAATCAGCCTACCAAAAAGATCCTCTTGAGTGGGTTGATCCAACTTTGACTTTTTTACCGTGGGCCCGGAAGAGTCTGAAGAGGCTGCTGGAGACCCCGGTGCTCCTTTGGCCACCGGTTCCGAATCCGAGTCCTCATTTTCCTCCCTCGTTTTCTTCGCGGAAATTTGCGGAGCGTCGCTGTCTGAATCCTCCGCAGTCTCTTCCGCGATTCTGGGCGCTGCGGGGGCGTCGCTGTCTGAGTCCTCTGTGGTTACCGTGGTGGCTTTTTTACTCGCTGCGGCGCTTTGCGGCACATCGCTGTCTGAGTCCTCCGTCGCAATCGGGGCCTCTTTTTTACTCGCAGCGGCGCTTTGCGGCGCATCGCTGTCATCGTCGTCTTCAGAATGGTCCGCGGCTGGCTCCGCGATTTTAGGCGGGGCGTCGCTTTCGTCAGAGTCCTCGTTTTTCTCGGCGATTTTCGGCACGTCTGAGTCCGTCGTATCCCCTTCCTGGTCGGGGATATGTTGGGAGACTTCCGCCCCGCGCGATGATTGGTCGATGGTTGCAGAAACATCCGCGCTGTCGTTGGTGTCTTCCGCGGAGTCCTGCGGATCCCCGGTCGGAGAAGCGGGTGCGCTGTCACCCGAGTAACTGGCAGCGCTGGATCCCGGTTTGGTTAAATTCTCACCGGAAGGGCTGGCAGCGGAGTTTGTTTCCTGATTTTCCCCTATTGGAACGCTCTCTTCACCGCCACCGGATTCAGGAGCGGGGACAGGACTCGCCGGACCACTTTCATTGTCCGAATCGTCTGAGGAGGAAGACGAAGAAGAACTCATTGCATTAAGCTAAGCTAACGACTAAAAAATACTTTATTTTAATGAATTTAAATTTTTATTCAATCTACACTATTTATTACGAGAATTAATTTTGCCATCATATTATGCCGTCATCATTGCCGTCATATTAAACAAATGCCTGCGTGTTCCTAAGCCTAAGCGAAGCCTAAAAAAAAGCTAAGCTTTAACCGCACAGTTAATTGATAACGTTTAGGTTGTTTTTTAGGCTTTGCTTAGGCTTAGGAACACGCCGGCATGTGTTTTATCAAAACGAGAATCAATTATGCCTTTATACTGAAAGCCGTCATATTAAATTAAACCTATGCCTGCGGGTCCATAAGCCTAATCAAAGCCTAAAAAACAACCTAAACGTTATCAATTAACTGTGCGGTTAAAGTTTAGCTTATTTCTTAGGCTTCGCTTGGGCTTAGGAACACGCAAATGCAGGCATAGATTTAATATTACGGCACTGACTATGACGGTGGTAATATGACAGCATAATTAATTCTCGTCTATTTATAACCAACTTTTAGTTTTATTTTAATAGTTTAATCTCTCACACAAATATTTAATTGTTGAAATTAAAAACATAAAACAAAGGTTCCGGAAGAAATACATTCTGCATAGTATCTTTGGAAAGAATCTCTTCTGCAATAATAACTTTTGAAAAAATACATTCTGGTAAAATATCTTTGGAAAAAACAACTTCTCGCCGTGCGTTGAGGAAGATATTATGCTGGAAGGTATTTTTTTCCGCCCTCTAACGCTCAACATTGGATGAATAAACCAACGAGTGAGAAGTGAGACGCACAAACAATGGAGATAAACAAATCTTATAATTTAAAACATTACGTACAAAAGGAATAATTGATAATAAAAATATCAACATATTTTAAAGGAATCATTATTTAATAATGTATCATAATATAATTTAGCTTGATTTTTAAGTTTTGCTTAGGCCTAGGAAAACTAAATTTAATTAAAACTAAGATTTGATTAATTTTATAAGCGTTGTAAACCATACATGGGCAAGTTGGTCCGGAGTAGGGGGGGGGTTAAACCCCAAATTAGGGGGGTTAAAATCCGAGAAACGCAAAATACCCATATAGTTTTTTTTTCTGGAGTGCATTTTACCCATATCGTTTTTCGATTTTGAAGGAAAAATAGGTAAAAAACGCTAATTTTAGGTTAAAAAGCCCTTTTTATTGCATTTTTGAGCTTTCTATTGCTTAAAACATTTATTTTGACCTCAAAACTTAAGTTTGGAGGCAGTTAGAAGTCATTTTAAAGACATTTTTTTTCTTCATTTTTTTCAAAATTGGGGGGTGTTAACTTTTTCTCCCCCCCCCACTTCTGAGTGGGGTGGGGGGTTAAACCCCCCTTCTCAGAATTTGGGGGGTTAACCCCCCCCCAACCCCCCCCCCGTGCCCATGTATGTTGTAAACTGCCTAAGAATAGTTTTATACTAAGTTTTCAAAACTATAAAGTTTGGCGCAGTGGAATCAAAATAAACAAATCGTATTATTTAAAACATTAAAAACTTTTGATACCAAAAATCAGATTTTTTAAAGAAAGCATTATTAAAAAATGCATCACAATATAAATTATTTTGATTTTTTTAATTTTAAGGTTTAGCTTAGGCTCAGAAAAAAATAAATTTAATTAAAACTAAAATTCAATTACACTTGTATGATTTTAATTTGTCTATAAGCGAGTAATTTTACTTTTAGAATTAAACTGACCAGGGTACTATTTAATATAATAATTTAGTTTAATAAATTTAAGATAATACTACATTTTATTAAATAAAAAGCTATATTGAGGTATAAAAAGGGTGTAAAACATGAATTTGTTTTAAAAATTTACGTTTTTGGAAGAAAATTTAGTATAAAAAAAGTACTTAAAATTTTTTCGAGAGAGGAGGGGGGTCAGATTTCAAAATCTAGAGGGGAGTCAGGGGTAAAAAATTCGAAAACTTGGGGGGAGGGGGGCTGGATTTTTTTTTAGGGGGGCCCCGAAATTTCGAGGCTAGGGGGGGAGTGGACCCCACCCTACCAACCCCCCTCCTTGTTCACCTGATCTATGACTCCCCCCCAGATTTCAAACTAGTCTATCCCGGGTCGACCCTTCCTAAAAAGCTAGGGGGGTATGTACCGCCTTTGACATCTCGTCTTCCGAAGAATACACAAATAATAATTTTTTATCAGCAGCCGTAGTTAGGTAAATATTAAGTAATATTTTTACACTATCTTTTTTTACAAATAAAAGTAATGTTGGTAATATTTGTGTTCATCAGCAAAGTGATGTTGTTTTTTTTTAACGTCTTAGCCTTTTAGCCATTTTCAAGGCTCGTCTTTTAAACATCTGGTCATTGAAAAACTCGTCTTTTGAGGGGGATTTCGCAAACGTACTTTTTAAAAACCCAGTTTTGCATATTTTGCAACTAAAACATTAAACTGAAAACTTTTTTTAAGCCTAAGCAAAGGACTAAAATCAAGCAAAATTATACCATGATACACTTCTATATTAAGTGAGTTGTTTCTGAAAATTGAGAATCTAAGCCCAAGCGAAACTTAAAAATCAAACAAAATTTTATCAAGTTCGGTGTGCATTTTGAATTGAAGAGTAAAAACCTATTTAATTACTAAGCTTCAAGCGAAACCTAAAAATGAAGCAAAACTTTATTGTTTGGGAAAAAACTTTTCATTTTAAAATTGCGTTTACAAAATCGCAGCCAAAAAAAAACCAGTTTTCCGAAGCCAAGATGTTTAAAAGACGAATTTTTCAAAAGCGAGATGTGGAAGATGAGATGTTGAAAGACAATATGTAAAAGACGAAATTTCCGGACACTATTTTGGACATAAACATGTTTTATCACATTAAAATTTAACTACATTTTTAAACAAACTGATTTAAAAAATGGTTTTAATTATTAGTCACAATATTGAACAACCCTGAACGAACCGAAGGCAGTTTCTAATTTTCAGCGCGCTGAAAAATTAATTTTTAAACACGGTGAAATTAAGCGGAAACGCCTTTTTAAGTCAGCTACACAGTTTTAAACGTCTTTTTTTTCTCTTAAACCTAAGCAAACCTAAAAATCAAGCGAAACTTAATCATGATAGAGTTTCATATTTTTCAGCTAGCTACCACAAGCGCGCTGAAAATTAGAATCTGCCGACCCGAAGGCAATTTATAAACCTAGGCACATCAGGAGATTCTAGGAAATTTGAATGCCAGCACTTGATCGCCGAGCTCGAGCATTAGACCGCCAGCACTTGAACGCCGAGCATTAGACTGTCGAGTATTTGATCGACGCAGTTCGTGTTGCATTAAAGCAGACGTTAAAACTCGCCACCAAAGTAGTATAAAGTCCCCACCAAAATAATAAAAACTCCACCTAACATAATTTTAACAAATTTAAATAAAATATTTAAACAAGGCAATGTTGTTTTGGCAGTAAAAGTCTTTGGTACGATTCCCATACGCGTCCCAAAATTCGATTTGACCGATCTTTAAGTAAAATACACATATAAAACATCTTTGTACACTAAATCGGACACGCATACTTCGTTTTGATGATTATTTTTAAGATTTGGGTTTATCGAAAAGAGTTATGTATGAACCAATTTATACCTAAAAAATAACCTTTTTCAGCATATGCAATTTATGGTGTAAATTAAAAAAATTTGTAAACATACAAATAAAATTAAAAACTATATTTTAACAATGCTAGAAGTCTGAAAAATTCAAAAAAATTTTAAAAAAATTAAAAATTCGAAAGTTACATGGACCACCAAAAACATGGACATCAAAATTTGTTTGGCTCTAAACGCTAATTAAAACTTAGTTTTTTCACCCGTTTATTGTTCCTAAAGCCTAAGAAAACCTAAAAATCAAACAAAATTGTCAAAACAAAAAGCCTAAGAAAAACCTAAAAATCAAACAAAATTTTATTGCCAAAACAACATTGCCTTGTCTAAATGATGAATCAAAAATCTAAATTTTTCTAAGGCTAAGCGAAACCTAAAATCGAAAACAAAATAAATGGTTTGTTATTTAATGTCTAGAAGAAACTTATTCCTGAGCATGAGCAAAACCTGAAAATCCATCCTACTTAAATTTTCATGAAATGTATATTTAATGGTTTGTTATTTAAATAAAACCGTTGTTTTTCTTAAACCTAAGCCAAAGCTAAAAACCATGATAAATTAATATTTAATGAATAGTTTGTTCTTTAATAAAGACTAAAACTTTAGTTTTTCCTAAGCCTAAGCCAAACCTTAAAACCAGCTGAACCCTACTACGATAAATTCTTAATTAACAATGTGTTCTTAAAAATATTTTTTGTCACAAGCAAAATTTTACAATAAAAAAATAATGCCCACACATTAACGTAATTGCGGGGAGTTCACAATAGTTTTGGCGAGTTTACACTTAGTCGTGGTGCTGTGTTGATTCGCTGAAGTTGAAGGGAAACAAGAAATTTGCATAAAATTCATACTTAATCCTGCGGCGATCAACTGCTCGGCGGTCTAATGCTCGGCGATTAAGTGCTGGCGATCAAATTTCCGGAAACCCATCAGGAATATTTATTCAAGCGCGTCAGGAACGAGCTCAGTACGCGTTTCTAAGCCTAAGCAAAGCCTAAAAACAATCTAAACGTTCTCCACGCAGCTATTTTATAAAGTTTAGGTGGTTTTTAAGGCTTCGTTTAGGCTTAGGAACGCGTACGCTAAAGCTTGTTCCTGACGTGCCTGACGAGCCTGTGTGACTAGCGTGCCTAGCTTTTTAAATTGCATCGGGCAAAGTCCCAACTGAGGAAAGTCCCAACGTGGAAAGTCCCAACAAATCGATGAATCTCCCAACAGTTCAAATATTAGAAATACGTTTGCAAAACCGGTGTTAAACACGATAATTTTAAACAAACGAAAATAAATAAATGCATTAAATGAATGATAAATGGAATTATGCAATTTTGTAAACGTACTTTCAAAAATACAAGTTTCCACCCCAATGAGATTTTTTTTTTGATTTTTTGGTTTTGCTTAGGCTTAGGAAAAAATAAAGTTTTTACTCTTGAGTTTAAAAAGCATCATTAAATACAAATTTACCATAATACAATTTTGCTTGATTTTTGGGTTTTGCTTAGGCTTAGGTACTCAGTTTTTTGAATAAAGAATTTAATGCTATATTTTTATTAATTATAGTGTTAATTGACTAAAAAATAAAATGGTTTTTGTTGCAAACGTATTTTTTGATTCTGTTGGGACTTTCCACAAACTGTTGGGAGATTCCACAGTTGGGAGATTCACCCTTTTTGTTGGGAGATTGCTCGGAACCCAAATGTCCATATAATAATGGAATCCTTGGAAACATGAACTACCAAAAAAGAGACTATGCAATTTTCAGTTTACGGAAAATTTTTAACTCGAATTGTCGAATTTAGTTTATTAAAAAGAAATCTCGTGAAACTGTATTAGAACATAAAAAAACCATTAAATAATTAAATAATAATTAAATAAAAATAATTAAATTAAACCATAAAACAAAAATTAAATTAAAATGCCGATGGTTTAAACATGCCTCTTAAGCACCGTTGAATTAAATAATAACGTAATTTTTTTAAACATATAAAAACTATTAATAAAAAAACGTTAAAAGTGAAGTCTTTTAATCCCGACTTATAACAAATATTAATTAAACGCTTAAGGGTGCAACCCACCAAATAAGTTTTTAAAATTTACAAATTTTGATGTGGCAACTTTTATAACACACATCCTTGTTTTATCTCCTCTAAATGTTGTTAAACATATCACCTTCTGTTTTGCACGAGTTTTTATATTCGAAATTAGCAATTGATTCCCAAATAATTATTCTGCTTTCTGTGTTACAAATCAAATTTTTCCAAATAGTCTACCCATACACACTTCGGTGTGTGGAAGTCTCGTTTTTTACATTACGGTTTCTAACATGAGTAAACTAAGTAGGACTTTGATATGAGAAGTCTTATATCGAAGTCTACGCTTCAACATATCGTTTTTAAAAAGTTCGTTTTTTAAACATAATGTTATCACGTCATTTTGCTATTTTTTTAAAAATGTACTTTAAAAGACGAGTTTTCCGTGAAATAGAAAGATAGTTGTTGCGCGCTGTAAGACATCTAACATGATAAATTAGAAAATAATTTTAATTTTTCAAATTTGCGCGCGGTGCTACTGTTTACAAATAAACTGAACTGAATTTAGCTTTTTAACCAAAAGTTTTTAGCTAACAATTAAATTTTTGCTTAGGTTACTTAGGTTTTTTGCTTAGGTCTAAAAATTATGAGTTTTAGCATAATAGCTTTACTTACGATTTGATGCGTTTTATTAGGATAACAAAACCATTGTTATAATAATTTAATAGTGTGTTTTTGAAAAATGCTTCGTTTTTGGAGGATTTAGATAAACAACCGCATTTGTTTTAATTGTTTGACAACGTTTTGTCACATTTTTTTGTTAATAAAAAGTTGAACTTAAGTTACATGTTTTTAGAATTATTTAAATACACAATCACATTTGTATTTAATTTGTTTAAAAAAGACGGAAGATTCGTCTTTTAAAATGTTATTGTAATTGAAACAAAGCCTGAAAGCTTGTCTTTTAAAAATTACTTTAATAAAATCCCATTCAAAAAACGAAATTTTCGAAGACAAGAAATGTTGAAGGCGACATGATAAAAAACATAATGTAAAAGACGAAAATTTTGGATACCACGCACATCGAAGTCATGGTGCAGTGCACTGTAGACAAAACGCTGGTGCACTGTAGCCTCAAAGATAAAGTTGTGGCGGAGACAATTAAAAAATAGTCATGTTATATTAACGCTTTGGGATTTTTTTATCCAAAAACCGCTGCAAATCCGAAGGGATTTCCCCTCAGTGCTGCACTGTGTTAAACTTCACGTGCGGCAGCGGGGCGACGTGGAGTTAAACACAGTGCAGCACTGACACGAAACACCTTCTGCATATTTGCAGCAAAAAAATCCTAAAGGGTTAATGTTTTTGAATTTGGTTATGCTGTCAGACTTAAGTTGTCTAGCGTATCTGATGGGTTTAAGCAAATAAACATACATAAACATATATGCAAACAAACAAGCACACATAATATACACACAAACACGTAAATTAATGCACTATTCAAACAAGCACGCAAATATACATATGAACACATACACGCACATACACGCACATAAATTCATCTGTAAATCAACATCATATGCCATAGTTATTTGTATTATGCATCCATCCATCACCCGAGGGAGCAAAAAGGTTGGTCAACCCACCCTTTCCATTCTTTTCGGAAATTCCACGAAGTCGAATTTTTTATAAGGAGAGACTTTTACATTTTTTTTAATTTTAGAAAAGAAAAAAAATGTTTTTAGTTGAAAATTATTTCTATATGCATTTCAAAAGCAGATTAATAGTCAAAAATCCTTTTTCCTAAAGTATTGGTATTTTTTCACTTTAAATGGATTATGCAGTTCAATAGTAAAAGGCAAAAACATCACTATAAATATATATCTTAAATTTCAAAATTGTATTCCCATTCTGCTCCGGACTCTTTTGAACTCAACGTCTACTCCTTGTTAGGGCCGATTTATTTAATTTGTTTCTATATATTAACACCTTACATTTTATACTACATAATTTGGAGCTAAAATCAAATTTTCTGGTACTTTGTAATGTGATGTCTTAAAATAAAACAAATTTTCCCTCTTGATAACTTCTGCTCCTGGTTCCTTGCTGACAAAGCAGCGACCCCTAAAAATCCTGTTTTGGGTACGTATTTTTCTATTCCAGGCCTTTTTACCAAAATGAAATCCTGGGTACGTCACTTTATGTACTTACGCAAATTCACAAACACTTATACAAATACACACAATCGCAAACACATATTCGAGTATACCTACTCACAGACACACACATTCAGTCACTAACACACAAATGCAAAGACAAATTTTGACAATCGTGTTTAGTTTTGTACTTGGATTTTTTTGCTCAAAATTTAGTTCTAATACAGAACCCAAGCACATACATACACGCACTACCACATATACACACATACCAATAGACATTACACACGTACAATACACAAACACAAACATATGCACAAATACACACACATTCACACAAATATAAACAAACATACACTCAACATATGAACGCATGCACAGCACAACTGCACAAACAAATGCACGCACACGCAAAGACACATATGCACACAAAAATACACCCAGACGCAAAAATGTGCACACATACACACAAATAAACACAAACATACATACAAATTTTACAATCCAGTACAATTTTACATAAGATTTTGCTTAAGTACAAATTTTACATAAGATCGGGCACCCTTTTTTGTTGTAAGACTTGGATTCTTCTTGCTTAAAATCAGGTTTTAATTAAAATGCATGCATTTATTTATGACCCTTTTTCTATTAAAAGCGTGGTTCGGATGAATTTTCGGATTTATCTATTTGTGTAGAAATTTCAGAGGCAGGAAGACATGCCATTAGTGGAGATTGAATAATCCTCTGTTATTGGACAGGGCCCGCCAGGAAAGGGAATAAAAGAGCAAATTGAACCATCGATTCCTCAACAGATAACAGCCGTTCTTTATCTACGTAACCTTATACCTTAATTACACATTTTTGAATAATCACTGTTACTATCATTTTTTTTCCGTATTCTTTTAGTAAAATTAAAAAAATGTCAATTTTTTTAGATAAAAAATTTGTTTTAAATCATTTATTTTTAATTTGATTTTGCAGTTATGATAATCGAATATGAAGTCTTTTAATTATACCAAATACTACAAATGGATTTATTTTTAAATTTGAAAATGCAAAAGGATAACATTGATTTTGATTAATTTTCGTAACCCAATTTTATATCCGTTTTTACTGCTGCCACAAATCCTTATTTTTGTGTATTATGAAGGAAATTTTTCTAAAACATTCCGCTCATTAGCTAAACATTTCTGAAAAACATTTGTTATATTTGTAAATTTTTATATTTGTAGAAAACTGATAAACAATACTGGAAAAATATACAGGTGAAAATGTGAAAAAATCATGCTGTAATTGCGTGTGGATGTTTTGAACGGACGTAGCGAATTTTAGATTAAGTTAGCTGAGAATGATAGCTTATAGTAATATGTTATAAATACATACTGTATATAGGTTTGTAGATATTTAATAGTTTATAGAAATATGGTTTATCAACAGCGCAACTAAAGTGTCCAGCATTGCGTTTATAATATTGAATAACACCAAAACTAGTAAACCAACACTTAGATATCACTTCTTTCTAGATGCCTTGCAATGATAACCGCCCTACTAAACCACTTTCTACTCAAACCATCCCGTTACCGCATGAAAATTGTGCCAAAAATTCCCTAACACTATAGTAGCTGAGGCTTTTCACCCATTGCTTTACTTTGATTGCTATAATAATTTTATTTACAGGGTTTTTTTCGATCGCGATAACGTGATAAATGAACGCGGGTTTCGTTAAAGGGATATTATCAGCCTAAGGCGACGGAGAGTGATTTTGAAGCATCAAAAAGTAATAATGAGTCGCGAGGAGAAACCCTTACCGAACTATTATGGAAAACACTATACCCCTCCCTTTTCCGCTTTCTATTAGGCGCAGCGCAGAGCTGCCATATAGCTGTAATTAATGTCTCGTTTATCACTTTGTTTCATAATAATCTATGCATATACAAGAATCACAATTCCTGATTCTTAATTGTTAATTAAACTTTGAATGACCATGCGAGTGTAAATTTCAAGAGATTTTCGACAATACACTGTCTGTATTCAAAATATTTGTTAGCGTGACCACGCTCGGTGTGTTCCTCTTTAACTTGAAAAACCCGCGATTCACTCGGGTGTTGGGTATGCAGCCAAGCCAAAATTGCATGAACACCTTTTAAAAAATTTGTTTTATGCTGTCTGCTTTTATATTTTTATGAATTTCTGTTAAAACGAGTTATTATTTTTACAGTTATACTAATTCAAAGCTACAACTTAGTATACAATAAATCTTGTTATTATTAAATCCTAATAAAGAATTATGTTTAGTTAAGTCGATTATTTTCCGCTAATTTCATTTTCATTTATGATGATCATGGTATTACAATGGAAGGACTATAGAAATTGTATTTCTACTTCTTATTACTATTGGGATGCGAATGATACACGCCAATTAGTAATTTTTCAGGATTTGTTATTCGTTGATCATAGCACTATAAACAAAAAAAAATGCTAATGTGGATTTACGTAAAATACTTATCTGTGGGGCTTACTATTTGAGTAATACTACATTGTAAGCCTAAGGGCTGGTTCATACTTATGACAAAACGTACTTTGGACAAAGTCCAAAGGACAATTTTATAAAAGCCAAAACGTCCTTTGGACAAGCCAAAACGTTGTCAAGACAAGCCAGTCAGGACAATTTTATAAAAGCCAAAACGTCCTTTGGACAAGCCAAGACTGTCCAAAGAACAAATTTTAAGTAGCGTTCATACTTCGTCCAAAGGAAAAAGTCCAAAGGACGTCTTGGCTTGTCCAAAGGACGTTTTGGCTTTTATAAAATTGTCGTTTGGACTTTGTCCAAAGGACGTTTTGTCATAAGTATGAACCAGCCCTAAGACTAACTGTTTGGCTGATCTAATAGAAACAATAATAATGCCCCTCATTAAAACGTTACCGTTATTTTTATTATGTACTTCTGACTTTTAGTAATATTATAAACCAGATACTATGAAACACAATTTCAAATTGTCAAAATTATTCATATTTGAAGCTGCACAAGCAAGTTTGGCCTGTCATATACCGAATATACCAGGGCACTTTTTATAAAATATAGATCATTTCAAATGAAAATAAAAATTAGCTGTTTACTGTAAAAAACTTTATGGTGGAATTATATGTGGCTTATCTGGTGACCTCGTAAATTACTACACAGACATGAAGGGACCAATTAAAATTTTGTGGTTATGACGTGTTTTTATTAAAACAAATAAGAACGCAGATTTTTTTTTAGTTTCATCTTTTTACAAAATATACAAAAATTAAAAAAACTTTAGCCGCCTTAAAGAATTTTCGTTTGGGTTCCAAATTAATTAATTTGATAAATAATTTTAAAAATACGGGTTTTGATCTTTATTATTAAACCATTTTCGTTGAAAAGTTTAAATGGTTTTGTTGTTAAATAGTCGATTCAATATTGCAATTATTGAGGTCAGCCAGATTTTATTTATCTATTATGGGTGGCGCGGGAGCGCCACGGAGAAATTTAGCCCCGCGACGCCGCGCCAACCATAATTAGAGAACGTGGGTAAATTTTGAAATTCATGTTCATCTCCTTCTTTTTCTTCTTCTTGTTATTCTAACGCTCAATTCTTAAAATCAATATTCCTCCTTCGCTACTGATTGATCAAAAATAAACATGGGCTCATTGGAAAGAAGAAAGAATTTCGCAATTTTCTTGGAAGCCACTTTTTATTTAGGTCCTTGTTATCGATTTATTGATCATAATAATATAAATTAAAAAATAGCAAAATAAAAACTTCTAACCGCACAATACCAGCCTTTTGGCAACAATAAGGATTGTACAGAGCAGACAGCAGACAGCTTCTCATAAAAACTGCACAATAACAGCACACGGCTGTGCTCGGTTGCTATTGGTGGCGGAAACAGCACAGCGCCATCTACTTCAACCGCACGGAAAACGGTGAAAACAATAAAATATTTTTTGTTGATTCTTGATTTACCGATGAAAAAATTAATTTAAAGTTTTATTTCAAAAAAAAAAAAAAATAATAATAATAATAATTGCAATTATCGGGGGTGCGGGAAGCCACGCGGCAGTTTAGCCCCAACAGCACAGCGCCAACGTTGACGTTGGGAAAATTTTGTAATTCATCTTCATCTTCTTCTACTTATTTTTATTACTATTATTCTAACGCTCATATCTTAAAATCGATTTTCTTTCATCGTTTATGTGGCAATTTAACCTCAAGGCACCGTACCGACTATAAAAAGAGAACGTCGATAAAATAAATTTTGTAATTCATGTTCATCCTCTTTTTCTGCTGATTCTTTATTTTTAAAAAACTAATTGCAATTATTAGTGGTGCGGGAGCGCCACAGAGCAATGTAGCCCCACGGCACTGCGCCAACTATAATTAAAGAACATAGGTAAGTTTTGTAATTTATGTTCATCATCTTCTTCTCATTATTATTATTTTTATTTCAAAAATATAATTGCAATCCTTGCTGATGCGACGGTTTAGCCTCACTCCACCCCTCGAACTATAATTAGAGAACGTACGTAATTTTTTAAATAAATTTTTATCTTCTTCTTTGTTCTTATTTGAAAAACACATATAATTGAATTATCGGTGGAACGGGAGCGCCACACGGCGATTAAGCATCATGGCACCGCGCCAACCATAATTAGAGAATTTGGATAAATTTTGTAATTCATGTTTCTGTTCTCCTTATGATTAATAGATTTTTTTTTCAAACGCTTATATCTTAAAACTGATATTACCACGCTATTACTAAATACTGATTGATCAGAAATAAACATGATCTCTTTATAAAAAGTAAAAAATCACGCAATAATTTTTTAGGAGCCACTTTTTTCAGTGTCCAAATTCAAAATTTAAATTGTTGACAACCTATTTTTAAATTCGGATTAATAATCAAGCACTATTAGAAATTTATATATTGCATAGCTAAGACTCTAACTTTTTATATTTAATTTAAAAATTCAATTTATCAATCATAAATAAAGAATGAAGAATGTCGGCAAAATTTTCACATAATGTTATGATTTTCACATAAAAATATGTTTTCTATAGATAATATTAAAACTGTTAAAACATTATATCTCGGCAACGGATTGATTATAAACATTTGTCATTGAGCAGCTCACACTATATTTTATTAGATTACTACTTTTTTAATTTGAATTAAAAAGGGGTTGACTAGCTTTAAAAAATGCTCTAGGAATAGAGCAGGAAAAAGGGGCGATTTCTTCCTGGCCGTGTGTTTAGACAGAAAAGATGTGGACTAGTCTGAAATGGACATTATTAGCACCATAAAAAATTTGTATTTGATTTGTCCAGCTGCCCACTGAATAAAAATTCCTACCATATGATAATAATTTATTTATACGTTGAACTAATTAGACAGTACTGTTGCATCTTTTTATTCTGATGAAATGACAATTAAAAAAATCATAATCACAGCAATTTTTGACAAGCGCGAAATTGCCACTTTTTCAAATTTATAGTTGTTTCTTACACATACAAATATAAGCTTTTTATTGAAACAGTGGCGATTTCGCGCTTGTCAAAGATTGCTGTGAGTATGATTTTTTCAATTGTCATTTCATCAGAATTAAAAAATTTCCAGTGTACTGTGTAATTAGTTCAACGTATAAATAAATTATTATCATATGGTAGAAATTTTTTATTCAGTGGGCAGCTGAACAAATTAAATACAAATTTCTTATGGTTCTAATAATGTCCATCTCACACTAGTCCACATTTTTTCTGTCTAAACACACGCCAGGGATGAAATAACCCCTGTTCCTGCTCTATTCTTAGAATTGGTTTCGAGGCTAGTAAATAAATTGTGCAGCTCTAAATATATGTTTCTTAGTTGTAAAGCTTGCGATTGTCATTCGTTGTGGGGAAGATGAAAAGAAACCCACTAAATAAAATTATGCAGTTATCTTTTTACCAGCATTTGGTAGAAAAAATCATTTTACCAAGCATATAATTTTACCTTGGATCAAAATTAATTTAAATAATCAAATGAGAACACAAAATTTTAATGCTTACACAGGTATTTCAATCGTTTTTTTTAGTATTCATACACTTTTTTCAAACTGGGACGTTGATTTCTTTCTTTTAAAAAGACGTATCGCAATTAACTAAAACTACACTTATGCTAACTTTAACACGACTTAAATAACTATTTCAGGGCTTTAAATTTTTAAATAAAGATGTTTGTATCTCATTTCACTTTCAATCAAAAAAACATTGGTTGATTATAAAAAATTATGCGCTTTTATGGATTTCGGTTTTTTCGGGAAAATGGCATTTTCCATTTGATGATTGAAAAAAGATAAAATATGAATTTTTGACTGTATATCTACAAATAAAGTACTAAAACGTTTGTTTATCATTTGATTATTGACTGTCAAATACTGTAAATGCTTTGATTTTTTACAATTTTCTTCGGTAAATGAGCTGCTTTCCACGGCAATGACATCACTTATTATTCAAAAGCATTTTAATCTGAAATAGCAGGTGAGTACGGAATTTTAGTTGGATTCCTTTGTTGTGTGATTTAAGCTGTTAAAAAGCGATTAGTGATCCTACTCTTGAAACAAATTATAGGGGCAAATATGTTATTTAGCCGTTATCTTATTTGTTTGTCCCAATTTCGCCCCAAACCCAGAGAGGGGGCTATCAATGTCGCAATATAAAGCGGTTGCCGCAAATCTTCTGA
>JASAMX010003437.1:0-10829 GCA_030248175.1 Microlaimidae sp. YZB2_3 | reverse complement strand
CTCTCCCCCTCAGACCCCCCATATCTGGGGGGCTACGGCCCCCCAGACCCCCTTCTAGGGCTTTAATATTGCCCTCCTCCTCCCAAAATAAAATCCTGGGCACGCTTCACTGACAGAGTGGGTTTTGACTCTATCTTTAAAAAAACATAAACAAAACGACTTGTAGTTCTAACCTAATACATAGATTAGATTCTGTTAATAAATCTTAGATTGCTTATCAAAATGGGTTAAATTTTGTAAAAAATGTTTAAACTTTTAATTAAGTCAAACGCTGCGTTTAACAAAAGCAAAAAAGTTTGCACGTCCGCTGCTTTGAGATGTGCATGATACGCTCGGGCGAGAGCTCGCCCATAGAGGGACAAGGGGGTAGGGGTGGGGTCCACCCTTGCCCCCCTAGAAAAATTCTGCCCCCCCCCCCTAGAAAATCCAGGGGGCCCCTCCTCCCCCCAAATTTTCGAATTTCTTACCCCCGACCCCCCCCTAGATTCTAAAATCGTTGACCCCCCCCACCCTTCCCTCTCTTAAAAATTTTAAGTATTTTTTAATACTAAATTTCCTTCCAAAAAACGTGAATTTTTAACACAAATTCATGTTTTTACACCCTTTTTATACCCAAATATCGCTTTATTCAATAAAATGTAGTATTATCCTATAAAAAAGGAACAATTATTAAAGTTATTATGGTTTAAAACTGTTTTGCTTTGGACACTCGGACCCCACCTGACCCCTCAGGTTTCAAAATCTTCCACCCCGGGACCCTCCCTAGAAAGCTAGGGGGGTTCGACCCCGGCCCCCGCCCCTAGATTTTCCTAAAAATTTCATTTACCCGGGGTAAACACCCCCCTAGCTCTCTGACCGCGTCCCATTGATGGCCCCTTTTATGAATACGACTGATTAAGTAGGCAGCTTGGATTTTTAGGAAATTTTAGGAGTATCTTTTAAACATAGATGGTTTTTGGGGGAAAGCGGGTCCACTTCCCCTGGAGCCAAAATTTTGGACCCCGCCCCCTAAAAAAAATCCAGCCCCCCAAGGCTTGAGAGCGGTCTGGCCTGACCCCCTTGCTAGGCTGACCTTCCCGACCAATTTACAAGTATAATTTTATATTTACTGTCAATAAAAAGCACGGATTTTAGTATCAAAAAAATGTGTTTAATACATTTTTAAAGCTTAAATAGGCTGTTTTAGTATAAAAAATTAAATATTATTAGACCTAAAAACACTTGAATTACTGATTTTAAAAAAACTTTAAAAAATCGGACCCCCCTTCCTGGATCCCCTGAATTTAAAATCTCGTCCCCCGCGTCGACCCTCCTAAAATGGCAGGAGGGTCCGGAGCAGAGGTGGGCAGCCCGAATATACCCGACACCCACTAAAATTTGGGAGGTCCCAGTACTAAAAACACTAAAAATTAGGTATTTGAGGTATACCCCAAAAAAATTTTAGGAACATTCCCCCCCCCAAATTCCCCCTACCCCAAAATATCTGGGAAGCTGCTCATCTATGGTCCAGAACCCCTAAAAATTTGGCTTTTACCCCGGGGGTGGACCCCCCTAGCGGACCTGACTGAAACCATCTATGCTCTCAAATACCTTATTTTTACAACAATTTTTTTAGAGAGGGTGTAAAAAACCGAAACTTTAGAGGGAAGGAGTGCTGGCAGGCCACAATAATTCCTTGCCCACTTAAGCCGTTAAACACCGTCCCCCCTGGTCTTTGTGTCTACAGAGTTGGAGCCTAGTTTTCAAACACCCTATGATCAGGGACGTACCCAGAGTTTCATTTTGGGGGGAAGGGGCGCATTGTAGTAGAAAAAAAAAATTTTTTTTAAGGGGGGGGGGGGGGGGCGGAGCCCCCCTCTAATTTTTTTCTAAACGCTTAAAAAGCAGGGATAAAAATGTACAGAAAGCTATAAGATTAGCTGTTTTTGGCCTAATAACCTATTATCTAATGTTTTTAGCGATAAATACATG
Source organism: Microlaimidae sp. YZB2_3 (assembly GCA_030248175.1). Taxonomy (NCBI): domain Eukaryota; kingdom Metazoa; phylum Nematoda; class Chromadorea; order Desmodorida; family Microlaimidae; species Microlaimidae sp. YZB2_3. Next base: position 8,858 of record JASAMX010003437.1, on the reverse strand, counting down.
TTTTCTTAGTTAAAAATTACATTAGCACACATTGGCAAAGCTAGGATTTCACAAAAAAAGAATTAAGAGACCTTTAATACCCTTTGGCTACACCTATAAAAGAAAACCAAAGCACATGAGCAGCATCTCGACTCCATGTTATTCAGGGTACCTACCTACCTATATGAAAAAAATCCGAGCCAATGCTATCGGTGGCTGGAAAATTTAGGGGAGGGGGAGGTACATAAATCAACCAATATGATTGTTTGTTTTGCTTTTTGTGTAATACTGATTACCAATAAAAAATATTGTACTAGATTTGAAATAACATTAGCATTAGGCAAGATAAATAGCGAGATATTATGTATACTAAAGAGACCGCTGAGCAAAGCGAAGCGGAATATTATTTGTTTTTTTGGGTCAATTGTGGGGGGGGGGGGGGATGTTTTTAAAGTTTTTTTTGGGTATACCTTAAATACCCTAATTTTTAGTGTTTTTAGACTTGGGACCTCCCAAATTTTAGGGGGTGTCGGGTATAGTCGGGCTGCCCACCTATGGTCTGGACCCTCCTGACTTTTTAGGAGGGTCGACTCGGGGGACGAGATTTTAAATTTAGGGGATCCAGGAAGGGGGGTCCGATTTTTTAAAGTTTTTTTAAAATCAGTAATTCAAGTGTTTTTAGGTCTAATAATATTTAATTTTTTATACTAAAACAGCCTATTTAAGCTTAAAAATGTATTTAAACACATTTTTTTGATACTAAAATCCGTGTTTTTGACAGTAAATATAAAATTATACTTGTAAATTGGTCGGGAAGGTCAGCCTAGCAAGGGGGTCAGGCCAGACCGCTCTCAAGCCTTGGGGGGCTGGATTTTTTTTAGGGGGCGGGGTCCAAAATTTTGGCTCCAGGGGAAGTGGACCCGCTTTCCCCCAAAAACCATCTATGTTTAAAAGATACTCCTAAAATTTCCTAAAAATCCAAGCTGCCTACTTAATCAGTCGTATTCATAAAAGAGGCGAGCTCATAGATGAACACGGTCAAAAAGCTAGGGGGGTGTTTACCCCGGGTAAATGAAATTTCAAAATCTAGGAGGGGATCCAAGGTGGGGCCGACCCCCTAGCTTTCTAGGGAGGGTCGACCCGGGGTGGAAGATTTTGAAACCTAGAGAGGGGTCAGGTGGGGTCCGGTGTCCAAAGCAAAACAGTTTTAAACCATAATAACTTTAATAATTGTTCCTTTTATAGGATAATACTACATTTTATTGAATAAAAAGCGATATTTAGGTATAAAAAGGGTGTAAAAACATGAATTTGTGTTAAAAATTCACGTTTTTGGAAGGAAATTTAGTATTAAAAAAATACTTAAAATTTTCCGGAGAGGAAGAGGGGGGTCAGATTTCAAAATCTAGAGAGGGGTCAGGGGTAAAAAATTCGAAAATTTGGGGGGAGGAGGGGCCCCCTGGATTTTTTTCTGGGGGGGGGGGGGCAAAATTTCGAGGCTAGGGGCGGGTGGACCCCACCCTACCCCCCCTTGTTCATCTATGGGCGAGCTCTCGCCGAGCGTGTCATGCACATCTCAAAGCAGCGGACGTGCAAGCTTTTTTGCTTTTGTTAAACGCACGTTCAAGTTAATTAAAACTGAACATTTTTATAAAATTTAACCCATTTTATAAGCAATCTAAGATTTATTAACAGAATCTAATCTATATATTTAGGTTAAACTACAAGTCGTTTTGTTTATGTTTTTAAAGATAAAGTCAAAACCCACTCTGTCAGTGAAGCGTGCCCAGGATTTTATTTCGGAGGAGGGGGGCAATATTAACCCTAAAGGGGGTCTGGGGGGCCGTAGCCCCCCAGATATGGGGGGTCTGAGGGGAGAGAGCCCCTCAGCGGGGTCAAGGAGGGGGGGGAGAGCCCCTTGTCAGGGGGGTCCGGAGGGCAGAATGCCACCCCGGGAGAGAAAATTTTTAATTTAAGGCGCTAAAATACACTGAAAATTTTAATTCCAGATGATACTTATTACAAAATTTAAGGTTTTTTTATACCTACTTAAAACATGTGTTTAAAACATTAATTAAAGGATAATAGTGTTGATAGTTGTTTTATTAAACTGTATACCTTAACTACTGAACGGGATAATCGATTTGTAATCGAAAAACTAAGATAAATTGTCAATTTAAACTATCCGCGTAGCGGGGAAATTTTGCTTTTTGACTATTAATATGCTTTTGGAAGGAATCAGGAAAGTTTCTGTATTAATATTAAAGAAAAACTTTTTTCTTTCCCAAAATTTAAAAAACGTAAGGGTCCCCCCTTATAAAAAAATCTGGTTTTGCTAGATTTCGGGGGGGGGGGCGCCCCCCTGGGCACGCCACTGCACTCAGTCTATTGTCATGAAGATGTATATGAGACGCCCGGTGAGGCCTCGCCCGTTTATGAATACGATACGGCGGATAATTAAAGGTGGTTTCGTATTAAAAAAAACAATATAAATTATTAATCTTAGTTTTCTAAAGAACTAAATATGACTTATGTTATTTAGGTATCAAAATTTTACAGAACTACTTTAACTTTAAAGCTGATTCACACCAGAACCAGAGTGGTTAGTGACAATGCGTTCAGCGCGCGTTTACATCGGTACACTGTCATCATTTGTCGCTGCGGCGTAAACTCGTTGTCACTATCCACTCTGGTCTGTGAGTAAAACAGCCACTTCTTTGTCAGAAAATAATAAAAAACTTAAATTCGTTGTCTATAAATTCGTCTGATTCGGATACTTGTGTACCAGTCGCTGTGTCATTAAGTTTACCTAAACTTGAAACCTTCCAAAAAATAATCAAAAAGTGACTTGAAAAAAAGAATAGACTCAACAAATCGATTTGATATTTTCAGCTAGGAAACAATTTTCCAAGGTGTTTTTTTTATTTAAAAAAATTGTGAAAAGAGTTGAAAATTTTTTTCTAAAAGGGGAAGGGGGCGATGGGATTTTTAAGCGCAATTGGAAATACGATTTCTAATTGTATATTATTATTTAAAAAAATGTGTTTTTGTTACAGTTGGAACTTCGTCTTCCTATTATAACCGACAAAACCTGTTTCAACCGGGTTAAGGCTGAGGATCTTGCAGGCTTGTCGGAATCTAAAGAAAAAGCTAGACAGGAAAAGTAAGGCATTTTTTACAATTCTATAATAATTGTCAAAATAAGAAATATGTTGCTTTTGCTCACAATAAGCAGAAGGGAAAACAAAACGTAGAAAAAATAGATTTAAAATTTAGTAAAATAAAATTTACCTAAAAATCTGTTATCAATTTATTTTTTAGTATTATTAGAAGTTAGAACCAAAGTTTTTTACAGAATTGCTTTTATATTTTAAATTCACAACTCATAGAAATAATGAAAAAAAAATTTGCAATCAAGAAAAAAAACAGAGTCCAAGTAACAAAACATTGTTAATTTAGGTACTTAAATACTTCAATTAACAAAACAATACTTACTTTGAAAAGTTTCAAGCCCAGAAAGTACCCTTTTTTGCGTTTTTATTAATACAACTCAAAAAATGTAGGAAGTACCTTAGGACTTAGAGCAACAATCCCCAAAAGATTTCTAGTTTAATAGATTTTTGCCAAAAATTTAACATCATTTTTTCCCAAATCCGACATGTCTCCAAGCTACAATAAAGCACTTATTATTAATATTTTTTGTAATGTTTGTTTTTATACCTTATAATTTTAGTTGTTTGAATTACCAAACCTTTTCGAGCTCAGAATCTGCAGGACATGCTGAAAATAGTACAGTTGCTGCTCTTATTTTTAATGGTAAATTATTTTTAACTCTTGTTAAAAAAACGCTTACAGAGTAAGCGTACAGAGTCAAACTTTTTGTCTTCAGTTTTGATGATCGTTTTTGTAAAAACCTTTTTCCTATGGCCTACGCCCATTAAAAAATTTTTCATAAAAATATCTACAGCGGTTCAAGAGATATCTTGTGTTGACTAAGGATCCACCAAATCGGGATTTTCACATCCGGTTGGATTAGATTAGATTTAATGTTTGAACCAGCTAAATTGGATATTTTACCAGAATGGATCTATTGTAATTATATTTCTAAATCCTTTTGGTGTATTATGGCTCTAACCAATTAACAATAATGTTAATTTAAACATAAAACATCAAATATTGTTAAAATACAGATTGGTTTAAAACCAATTTGATATTTTTTAATTCTTCTATAATAATCAAGCCTAGCTTGAAAGCTTCAACAGGCAGAGCAAAGCCAAAGCTGCAAGCCACACAAACACAACAAGTTCCTCTTGTTCTTCTTTTTTTATTTTAGAGCAGAAGTGGGCCGGTTATAGTTATTTCAGTGTGACCGCCTAACACTTTGTATCAGCACCATAGGTAGGCAAGGAGGTTATACCCTTGAAAATCCCGATTATAGCCAACATAACATCCCCCTAAAATTTGGGGGTACCTCATACACCCCCCTAAAATTTGGGGGGCCCATTATTAAAAACGCTAAAAATGGGGTATTTGAGGTATACCCCAAACAAATTTTGGGACACTTCTCCTCCCCACAATCCAGGAGGCTGCCCACGTATGATCAGCACTCTTGCTGGTATAGGATTATATTCAATGGCCCCACCCCTCACAGGAAACTTTAGGCATCGCCGTAAGGTCAGAAATATTAATATGGAACTAATTTGAAAAAAATTAGATACAAAATAATAAACTAAAAAACTAAACAAACAAAAAAATTTAAAAAAAATAATAAATTATTATCAAAGAAGATAATAGAAGACCGCACATTAAACAATAAATGTAAATAATAAATTTAGTTAGTAAACCGCACACTTTTATATGCAAACGAAAATAAATATTTATATAAACCAATATAATTTTATTTTTACTGATATTTGATTTCTTCATTGACTTTTTAAACTTTTTATTCGAAAAGACCGCACGGAAAACAATGAATGTAAATAAAGAATTTAGTTGGTAAATCGCACACTTTTATAGGGTAGTGCATTTAATTTCGGCACTTTTTTGTTTTTCCAATGTAACTTTTCATTGTATGGTCCGATTTTCATGTTTGATAACTCATTTTGAAGCTTTTACGATACTGCGTTGCGTCACAATAGTTTCAGTGTACGAAAGTAGTTTTTTTACTTAATTAAATTAGTTTTTAAAAAAATGGAAAATTGCCGAAATTAAATGTATGCATTTAATTTCGGCACTTTACAAACAATCGATTGTTTCTCAGTCAAAAAATTATCATTTTCAAAAATTTAAAAATCTATCATTATCTCCAGACAGTTTTCTTTAATTTAAGCATCTACTTTTTGTTCAACGTGTAACTGACAAAAAGTTACAGCTAAAATGCCAAATGGTATCAAAATGAGCAAAATTTGGGAAAAAAGTGCATTTAATTTCGGCACTTTTTAAAAGGACCCCCTTAATCGAGTTTAAGTGCAGTGTTATGACCCCTAAACATTTCAACGTTGTCTTAATTTAACACCCGACCACTTAATTCAACCGTTTTTACCTACAGCAATATGTGTGCCGAAATTACACTATTTTATTTTATAACGATTGCTCACCACAGACGCAACGTAGAACCACGGGGACTAAAAATTCGGAAAATAGACTAAATTTTACCAGGACAGTTCAATTTTTAAACCAATTTATTGCGTAATCATGAAATGTCCATGTTCTAAAAACGAGTAACAATTTTATTTTTTATAAATCACACAATTTCACATGAAAATATCATAGCATAACAAATAAAAAGCTCGCGACAGTCATCTACATATAATTAGCTTTCATTTTAGCGATCAAACGTCGTATTCCGTCCAGGATTACCAAAGATATAGTCCAAAATCAAAAATGCCCAATTGGAAAAAGTGCCGAAATTAAATGCACTACCCTATGCTAACAAAACTATAAAAACAAATAAATTTATTTATAAATTTCTTTATTTGGCTGTTCTTTTTTTAATTTTTTCATTAAAGAAGACCACACAGAAAACAATGAATGTAAATAAGTAACTTAGTTATTAAACCGCACATTTTTATATGCTAACAAAAATAAATATAAAAACAGGATATATTTTTTTAATAAATTTCTTCATTGATTTTTTGAAATTTTGTTAGATGTCGTATGACCTATGTCGTTTTAATTTTACTTGTCGTACTTGTCGTATGTAATTTTACTTCAGATTGACATAATTTTTCCTATGTGTTTGTTTTCAAAGGTAATTTATTGTGTTTTTTTTTTATAATTTTAAAAGTAAAAAAGTGCTAGCGCTCACTGTCATGCTATGGTACCAAGTTCAACCATGAGTTCGAGTTATAATATAGATATACTCAGGTAAACACGTGAAAAACAGGGAGAATTAATTTTCTTTCTCTTAATCGCGGAAAGTTTTAATCAAACGGTATATTCTTGCATATCATTAATCCTGAGCAAAAAACTCTCAGCAACAAGCAATGTTCCGAATATACATTTTTAAAAAATCGTCATAAAAACGTAAAAAAACACAAGTTATTGAAGTTTGTGATGTGCACTGTTTAAAACTTTTGCTGACTATCAAAACGAAAGTTCATTTTTGCAACCATATGATCAAAAAAATTATTTTTTGAATAAAAAATCTAGAAACCACGGTAGTAAGAACGAAGAAAAAGTATTCTTAAACCATATATGACTGAAAAAATTATCAAGTAAGCTTTAGTATTGCTATCAAAAATATATAATACTATATAATATATTAAGGAAAAATATGACACTCAGTCTCAGAAGCGAAACGATTTGGTGCCATTTTTTGAGCACTGCCATTAACTGTTGGCAAAAAAACTGTTCTTATTGAGGCATGTGTCGTGGAAATGGGCACTGCTCAAAATGTAGCTGTGTTTTTGCGCATATACTAGCATGCTTACTCGAACGCACTGCATTTTGAAGTACACTGAACTTTTTTGGCAATCTTGTGCGCATATATGTGCATATACTGCACATAAAATAGCACAACCGCGGGAAACAAAAAAAATAAACCCACTAAAAACCACTATTTAGTTTGCACACTGTACACAAAATACAAACTTTTAGTATAGACATACAAAAATAAAATCAAATGCAATACGCAGAAAGATCTATTTATGTATTTACCCATTTACATTTACCCATTTACCCATTTACACGACACATGCCTCAATACGAACAGTTATTTTGCCATTTTATGCGCACAACAGTTAATGGCAGTGCTCAAAAAATGGCACCAAATTATTTCGCTTCTGATATTAAGCGTCATATTTTTCCTTAATATAATATAAAGTATTATATATTTTTGGTGCTATATCCAATGCCAAAATAATGTTTATTTTTTTAAACAAGACTACATATATTTTTAGACACGTTTAGGCCCTAATTGAAACACGCCCTAAGTAGGGCACGCCCTAATTACAGCTTTCAGCGGCCATAATTAGGATTAGGATTTTATCTATGGACTATGACCTTGTTTTTGAGGAGGGAGGGGGTTGTAATGGCCCACTTGGGTCATGTCCTAATGAGCACAAAACCCACCGAGAGCCTGAGTAAATTGGGGCCTTGAATTCTGTTTAAACAATATTTAGTTTCATATTTTTTCTTTATTTTAATGTTATATTATATTTTTTGATAAAATTTCTTACTAAATTAAAATTTATTGTTTTTTTCTTACTTGTAGTAAAAACTAATGAGTTTTTCTAACTGATTTTGGATTAAGCCTTTTGTCAAAAATTAGCTTACACTTTGGTTTTTAAAAACCTTCAATGTCAGATAAAATTAGTGATTTGCGGCTATATGTTTTGCTTTGTTGGAATCAAAGTGGCAGGAGCTAAAAAGGGAGCTAAAACTGAAGCTGAAGCTAAAACTAAAAAGGGAGCTAAAACTGGCAGGAGCTAAAACTGAAATTCATTCTAAAGCATCATAATTCTGTGAAGATTTTTAACATCGAACAACATTTGTTAAAATGAGAGTTTTTCTTATCATCGTGTAACAATATTTTTTGATAATTTTTTTAAGTTTTAACAGTTTTAGGAATTTTTAATGTTCATCATGTACAACTGTGTTATTTGCAATTATATGGTGCAGTGGCGTTAAAAATAGGAAGAGGCGGGGAAACAACTAACCCCCTATAAATCGTTTTCATAATATGGGGGAACAGTTCGTCCCCCATTTTTCTGGTTGCGACATACCAATCATTTACTTTTTTGATTATTAGATAATTAAAAATTTAGTGCATCCTAAAGGCACAAAATTAAACAATATAAAAAATTATTCTGCTTCACGGAAGGATGCAATATACAATTTATCTTTTTTTTTGTTCAGCGACTTTTTTACCAAAGTTTATTATATGAGTAACTTAAAAAAACATTACAATAGCAATATCACTTTTAACCTGATATTTTCCCAGCTTTTAAAGCATTTAACGTAACGCGTGTTAAGAAATTTATTGGTTTTTGTGGTGTTACAATGCTATTGCGACTAAACTGATTGTGCTACTTTTCGCGCGCTAATTAGGACCAATCAAAACACGTCGTTTCTGATAGTTTCCAAAATCAAGAGGGTTTTCTACATTGGCGTTGAAGAAATATTCATTCTTCACCTTTGAACACTCCGTGTGCTTCTTCGTTTGCTTTGTTTTGTGTAAAAAATTTATTTGTTTTCTGCTCTGTTTTTGCAGACTTCTAATAAACTGGGTGTTTTTTAAAGCGCAGTCTTTTAGCAAGAATACATAATTATTATGAATTCTTGCTTTTACTATTCCAAAGCTTGTGTCTTTTTTTGCAAGCGCAAAAGTGCCATATTTTTGTCACTAAGGAACTGTAACTTTTTAGAATTAATAAAAA